>JAWKAU010000886.1:0-27879 GCA_033398695.1 Orobanche coerulescens
CTTGCGGGAGTGATCGCCGGCGCATTGACATGTTCAAGGCGGCCAACATAGTAGAGTGAGCAGGTACCTGGTGCGCAAGGGCGCACAAGCGACTTATTGGTTTGGGTATTTATGATAGCTAAGACCACAGGTCTACAAAACGATGTTAAATATCTCAAATCTTTCAAACTCTCTCCTTAAATGTTTGTCTTGATATAATGCCATGATAGTCGTGTTTTTGAAAATTTGTTTCTATTTTTGTTTTAAAGCAGCCTGGTATCAGGGTTAATTAACCAGGAGGTTTGGCAGGAAATCTCAGGGTTAATTAATCGGGAGTCTTGGCAGGATATACTCGAATGAGAGATTGTGCCTTTGATTGTATTATGGTACTTTATTAAGTATTATTGAGGTCGAGGACCACTGTGTGAAATGTTGAGATGATTGATCATGTGATGATCTTTGTTTGGATTGGAGTTTGAGAACCGTGAGATGTTGTAATGAATTTTCAGTTTATTATCAGGTATTTCCATATCTTGGGTCGAGAGGACAGGAAGCTTTTGAAATTAGCCACCTAAAGGTATTCCCATTCAATTTTCAAATTCGAGGCAGCTAGAGTCATTAATAATATGTTTCAAACTATCTTGCTCAAAATACTTTTTCCTTTTATAAAAATAGATTTACAAACTAAATCTTTTTTGACTCATTGGAAGCTCGTTTCAAAGTTTAATTTAATTATTTATCATTCCATTATGGAGAATATGACTATGTGATTATTTTTCACCTTGTGTATCTGAGGTGTTATCTTGTGTAAGACTTTGGGAATGTATGGATTTTGTGCTTAAGACTTCTGATGGTTGAATTTTGTATTTGTTATTGTGTCGTATATCTTGCTATATGTTGCTTACCTTTGCACTAGCAAAATTCCAATTTGCTAACTTGCAGGTTTTCGTGGGGTGGAACGCAGTATGCGCTCGAGTTTTGGCGGCTATAGGAGAAGTCACGGGATTGAGCTTGAAGAGAAGATGGAAGGCATGCCCATTGCTAATCCACCACAGAAGTGGAGTCTTTCCCTTTATTTTCCACTTTGGTTGGCATCCCCCTTTTGGTCGAGTATTCACCCATGCATGGGTGTAGTTTCATTATTAAATTGAGTTGTTATTTCTTTTTGTATTAAAGTTTATTCTTGTCGACTGAGAGGGTGAGTTTCTTTAGTTCTGAATTGTTTAATGACCTATAAGTCGATGCAGCTGTAATTAAGATTGACCCAGGTGGTCAAATCTCCATTTGGAAGTAATCCCATGGAGTGTAACTTTGGTAGATCTTGCATGAGAAGGGTCTACGGCGTGTGATATTCGGGGCGTATTAAAATTGTTACACATCAAGATTTGAGTAATCAAAATCCTCTCTGGGTGAAGTCCATGTGATGAATAATATACACGACCTTTCGAGTATTGTTTTGAAACACGTCCCGTCATATATATCTCTTTGTAAATATCCTCACTATTTTGTAGCAAATGCCTTCAAATGAGTCTTCCAGTGCCCATTGGAAAGCAGTACCTCCTGCCTCACAGTAGGGGCATAGGTATCTTGTCACAATCTGATATTGCTCTCAGGGCCACTTGCTCACGAGTAGGATATCTTTGGATATGTTTGGTTTGGTTTGGTAAGGTTTATTTATTCTTTTTCCTTGATATGTTCAATTTGTTTTATTATGTATAAAGAACAACCAAGAGAAGGCAACAGCCGGAGATTTCAGGAACCTACTAGTGAACAACAGCCAAGTGAATCAAAGTGCTGCGGAAAAGTGGAGTCCAGGTTTGGCATCGAAGAAGTCATCGAATCAAACGAGAAAAAATGAAAAGATGAATCTAGAATGTTGTGAAGATTGTTTAATCTGCACTAGCCGACTTGAATACGAGTTTGAATATTAAATTTTTCTTGTTTTGGGTTTATTGGCTTATATTTGTCATTCCTAATCCACAATTATATTGGAAGTTTACTGTTTTGAGTTTTAATCCACAAAATGAAGATTTCTGTTTGAGTTTGAATATTGGGATTTTTCTGTTTTGGGTTTGAGCATTTTTGGGAAAAATTCATTACACACGAAATAGGATTACAGTTGGTTTAAATTTACAGCTCGGTTCCCTGTCTCGGTTCGGTTAGAGGCAGTGATTCAGATCATGCATGTGAAATCGGCAGCGAAAAAAGCTATGAGGTTAGAGTTAAAATCCCTGTGCCTATTTTTTTAACTTGGAATCGAAAAGTCAAAGGCAGAACCTAGAAAAGGCGAGCCAGGATGAGAGGATTTTATCAAGTTTATAATGACATTTTCCAAGATTATAGTTTCTATTGATTGTCAGATTTTTAAAGCCAAAGTTCTATTGAAATTACTTTTTACTTGTTTTCGATGACCCTCAAGTTGTTAGTGGTCTTCCCTCCAAAATCACATACATATGTAGTAAAAATTGCACAAATTGATATTTCAACTCCTTAAAATCACGTCAAAAGTTTCCATAATTTATTACGATTTCTCAATCCCGAAGGAAGCTTCAGTTATGGCACTTTCTCAACTAATGTTTCTAGTCTACAGAAAAGCCAACCTCAAAGCCTGCTCATGGGGATTGAAAGGTTGGAATACCTCTCAATGTCAAAAAAATCTCATAGAACACAAAGCTAAAAAAGAATTTACATTTTGTTTTAATAGAAGAGATTTATTTACATTTTTAGTTATTTTTAAGAACATATTTATATTTCCGTTATTTTTATATTACATTCTTTATTTATGTGGATGTATGGTTTAATATGAGTTATCAATTAAAATTAGAAATTATTTTATTAACATCATAACTTGCGATAGTAAAGAAGCATCTCAAAATCAGCATCTCCTGTCTAACTATATAATCAATTTAGGTGGACAAAAATAAGGATTTAGTTTTAATCTTCCTCCAAGCATTTCCCCCTTCTAACCTAAAAAAGAATTTTAGAGTGAGAGAAAGGCATTTGCGATATTTGGGGGATCAGTGCCTCTTTCATATATTTATTGTAATCATCTCAGCTACTTATTCCTCCAAATTCTTTAATTAAATATTACAATTTACTCGCACCATATTGTCTTATTAATAAAATATTATTTTTTAAAATGTATAGGGATCAATATAAATGTAATACTCTACTCTATGTCAAGTATTGGTATGCGATAATTTATTTTTAAGTAAATCACATAGCCTACATGCATCATTGTTTATTTTTAGTAATTTTTTAGCACAATACAACTTGTCTGCGGTGATTCATAAAGATTCTTCCCATTATGTGCTGTCCCATCAGTAAAGTCAGTTCGAATATTAAAGCGTGTGGAGGAGTACCGTTGCGGCAACAAATTTTTGTCCTCTATATTTTAGGTAATTAATATTTTATTATATTTTAAAGGGATCAAAATAGGGATCACCTCAGAGATGCTCCAAAAAGTTGTACATCCGGAGCCAATTAAATGCTCCTCTTAAGAATATATCAGAAAGCAAAACAAAGTGAATTATCTCTTATTGCGGGTTGTGAAAAGAATATTTCAGATTAATGGAAAACCCAGCAGTTGCAGTCGATCTTGTGGAGTTCTTGAATGCCTCTCCAACAGCTTTTCATGCAGTCGGTAATAACTCATTTACTCGTTTTCCCTCCTTTTCTTGTTTCTCCTGATACTTCACTGGCCAAATTGTCTTTACAGTTTCCTAGATCTGTACATAATCTTGATTTGCGTTGTCCCCAGTTATTAAGGATTGGGTTTTGGTCCAGAAACACAAGAGAGAAGAAATATAGGCGTTTGATGGCTATATTGATCAATTCGTAAATCACCTATGAATGATGTAGATAAATAATCAATCCATACATGTAGCTTCGAATTTTCTACCTATGAGTGTACAAATGCAATAAAATTAAATTGCAACAAAAAAGACGGAAGTAACGACAAGAAAAGTTCCGTCAAGAAAGACGGGTGATCTGAAAGTTAGATAGGTCTTTAGTTTTTGCTTTTACACTTAGTTCGGGTATAAAAATCTCGATGCTTATTAATGGCCCGAGTTGAGATATTATAAAAAACCCTTCTTGTACACGTGTCACTCTCTGGTTAATTGTCGGATATGCAGGCAGCTCAGGCAGGCAGGTCAGTGACATTGATTAGATTTTGTCTCTTTATTGTGATTAGCCCAGTTTTAGAATTGAAATGATGGTCCTGTTCTATTAATTAGATGAAGCGAAGAAGAGACTGAGAAGTGCAGGGTATGAGCAAGTGTCGGAGAGGGATGACTGGAAATTCGAAGCTGGCAAGAAATATTTCTTCACCAGGAATCACTCTACTATTGTTGCTTTTGCTATTGGGAAAAAGTATGAAATTCTGTCCAATGTATTTTATTTTATTTTTTCGTTTTCCATATTTCCATTCCGTAGTGATTACGGCAAGGCTCTCTTGTTATTAGCAACTGAACTGAGAAAGAAAATGTCTAAGGCTGCTAAAATCTAATATAGTTATGTGCATAAGCAAACCTATGGGGAGTGTTGGCACTTGGCAAACCATAAAGAAAATGACACTCCAACCACTTTTTTTTCTTTTGGCGTTTTAGTGTTTAAAAACACTCCGGATGCCCTTTCGAAAACACACACACTCAGAATGTGTAACATGAAGCTGTGAATATGAATTGAGTGACTGATGTGACTGATCATTTGGGGCATAGATATATTGCTGGTAATGGGTTCTGCATAATCGGTGCTCATACTGACAGTCCCTGCCTAAAGCTAAAGCCGGTTACAAAGGTGATTTACTTGTGTCGTTCTTTGCATTTGATGTTCTGTTATAGAGACAGTAAATTAAAGAGGAAAAGCATATTCATGTTCATTTTCAGGTTTCAAAAGGCGGGTATTTGGAAGTTGGTGTGCAACCTTATGGAGGTGGGCTGTGGCATACATGGTTTGATCGTGACTTGGCGATTGCTGGAAGAGTAATAGTTAGAGAGCAGAAAGATGGATGTGAGTTCTACTGCACCCGGCTTGTCAGAATTGAGAACCCATTATCGTATCCCGACTCTGGCTATCCACTTAGACAGGTGCCTTTGTTGGAAAATCTTGCACCACTTAATTTATAGTTGATCTGTAGTTTATTTTTGTGCTTAATAAAAAATTATATTGTTTGACTTTGTTGGATAGGAGGTAAATGATGGTTTCAAGGTTAACAAACAGACTCACCTTGCTCCAGTGCTGGCTACATCTGTTAAGGTGATTTCAAGAATGGCTTGCACTATGTACCTTGTTTTATTGTCAAAGACATCTGATTATTGGATATGGTTCTCTCTCTCTATCTCTCTCTCTTGTTATTTTTTTCAATTTTCAAACTACCCTAGATGGATTGGTATTCACTCGTATCTCTGTTCGGCATTTTCTCTCATGTCCAGCTTTCTTGTTTTTGGCTTAAGAAGATAGATTGGTATTGCATGCGATATAATTTTCAGAATATGGTTAGATATACATAGTTCATAGAGTTTACTCATGCACCTTGTGCTAGCGTCCCCAGATGTTAAATTATCTCGATGATCTCTAAGTTCGTGGATGGTATACAAAAATCCAATTTGTTTGTATACCTTGTGCTAGAGTCCTTTTTGTGGCAAAAATCCAAAAAAACATACATTACTTTTAGCAACCACCGTCCAATTTACATACCTTATTGTGTTAAAATATCCAATTTGTTTGTATACTTGATCACTTATTCGGGCGCGCGTGTTGCCCTCCTCCCGCCCATGTCTGGCAAAAAACAAATTCCAAAAATTACACTATAGTCCCTTTATCCGAGTTATTCATTATATCCCGAAAACTATTTGAAAAAAAAAAAAAACTAACCCAAAAATATTTACAAAATGACCCTTTTACACTAAAACAAAACAAAACAAAAGTGAAATATAAAAATAAAATTAAAATTGAAAAAAAAAAATTAATGCAAATCCTCCATTAATGAGGCTTGGAGCTTCAATAGATCGTGGAATAGGAGTTGAACATTGGCGGCATAGGGAGTTGGCATGAATTTTGAATAATATGAGGGTTTCTTGTTTGGCGATTTCATTGCCGCCCGGCGACGACCATTGGGCGGCTCATAGGGGTTGATGGTGGATGGGAAACTTCGAGCAATCGCCAATTATATTTGTTGGTGCCTGATGACGAAGTCTCAAATTGGATTTGGGCATTTAGGATTTTGGAAACACCAATAGAATTTCTAGGGTTCCTGCTGATGAAAGCCCATTTTTTTTTTTCAATTTTGTTTGGTTTCATTGTTTTAGGGTGTGTGTCTTGTATATTTTAGTGTGTATTGTGTGGTCTTTTTTTTTTTTTAGTTTGAATTTTATGTATAAGTATGTATCTTGTGTTATTTAAAAATTGTGTTCTTTTTATTCTTACAAAGCAGGCTGAAATGTTATTTTCTTGAAAAGATGTTTGTCTTTTAAATATCTTGAGGTGTTTTAAACAAAGGGGTATTGTTCGCAATTTTTATGGGTTATTTTGTAATTTTGGCTGAATAAGTGATTGAAGTTTGCAAACTGGACATTGTGACACAATAAGGTATATAAATTGGATGTGGTTGCTTTAAGGTAATGTAAATTGAACGGTGGTTGCTGTAAGATATGTTTTTTGGATTTTCCCCTCCTTTTTGTTGAAGATAGAGATTTATGAATTTTTTCCCCTTTTTCTTTAACTCCATTATGGATTCAAACATCATGTTATTGCAATTTTTTTATCGGTAGTGTTATTTTTCTTTATCGTTTGGGATTATATGGTGAAGGGCTGAAAGGTTAAGGGCTTTATTATGATATATCAATTTTATGTCTGTTATGCAGGCTGAGCTGAATAAACTAGCTGCTAAGAATGGTTCCGTTGAAAGTGGATTGGAAATGCGTGACGGAAAAACAAATACAATCCAAAAGCATCATCCTCTTCTTTTACAGGTAAGTTATTTTATTAGAAGCTTATCTGTGTTTCGTTTCTGCTCCATGGAGAACTTCCTTCCTCATTTATAATATTTTACTTTTGAGATGCAAACATCACGGTTATGAACGAATCATTGATATTACTCTTTTTATTCTAATTTTAGCTGATTGCGGCTCAGCTTGGGTGTGAACCAGACGAGATATGTGATTTTGAATTGCAAGCGTGTGATACTCAGAGAAGTGTTATTGCTGGTGCATTGAAGGAGTTTATTTTATCCGGAAGATTGGATAACCTCTGCATGTCATTTTGCTCCTTAAAGGTGTGTGTTCGTTCCCCTTTTGTCCCGACACATATTTGTTTTATCGCCGCATAGAAGCAAACATAGTTGATGGTTTTGTTGTCAAGCAAATATAAAATGGAAATATAATTTACTAAGAGTAATTTACGTGCAATGTCATCAAATAATACTAGCTTCATTCATATCTCTTAATTATACTGGTTTCATGTGATTGTTATGTTGTTCTTTTATGTCGCAAAATGTGCAAATTAACATTATTTGATATATTTATGTATTTCTTTCTCTTTTCGTTTTCTTGAAGTAGGCAATAACTGAAAGGAAGTCTTGAGTAGATTAATCAAACTAGTATGAGTATGATATGAAGTTGTCCTCACTATGTTGTTCAAAACCTTTTAAGGGATAGAAGCTTAGATGCTAATAACTTGTTACTATCCACGATTGGTAGCTGGTTCACTATATACTCCATTAGTTATTGCATCATTAGTATCAATCTAGATTGCACGTGTATTTGAATTCGAAAGGGATAATTACCGGGAGGGAGGAGGAAGGAGGAAGGTTGCACCTTTGAGGTTTGATTCCATTATATTTTACCCCAACCGTTAAGTCGTCCTGGCGGATTTCGCTGATATCGTCAGATATTTTCACGTTACAATCCTTAACCTTTCTAAATATTAGATGTAGACCATTTCTCCTTTGGTTATTTGTAATGTTTTATAAAGTTGAAGGATGTAAATGTAAGTAAGATGGAATTATGGAAAACTGGGGTAATTAAAGAAGATGGAAGTATGTAATCTGAAAAATATTTGAAAGATGAATGTAACTGTAAAAATACTTGATGAAGTTCCGTTAGCTCCACTAGCAGCAGGTGGATGTAAATCTCAAAGGTGGTTTTGTAATTTCGAAAGTTATCTTGGTTCTTGAATTTTTTTGTAGTCAGTCCAGACTCAAGGGTAATTGTTATAATTATTTCCATTTGAAATTGTAGTCACTTTCACCTGTATATTTACATTTGAAAGGTGGTGATCTTTATTTCAGGCACTGATAGATTCAACTTCCTCTGAAATGAGTCTTGAGGACGAAAGTGGCGTAAGAATGGTGGCCTTGTTTGATCATGAGGAAGTTGGATCTGATTCGGCACAAGGAGCCGGATCTCCTGTTATGTTGGACGCTTTATCACGAATCGCTATTTCTTTCAGCTCGGACGCAAAGGTAGAAATATGTCGGCATCATTTTTTTTTTCTGGCTTTTGCATGACTGCACTTTCCTGGAGTTTCCTGTGGTTGGATGTGAAATATTATTTAGTTAGGCAAAAACTCATCAAAGCTGCTACACACAAATGCACACACAAATGCACACCCCTGCTTTGTAGGGGTTGTACCCTGCTTTATAGGTAGTAGGGGTACAACCCCTACAATCCCTAGCGGTGTGCATTTGTGTGTGTGTAACATTTTGAAAACTCATATGAGACAGTCTCATAGAATGCATTCCTGGTGTTCAGTTTTTAGAGTTTTATTTTTCACTTTTTAATTTTTCTTACCCCTTTTTAGGCTTTTTTTTTTTAAGTTTCTTACCCCTTAATAGAGGTTTATATATAATTTTTTAAAAATAATTTAAATAGATATATAAATATATATTATATTTTTAATACATAAATTAGATCCAACAAGAAGGTGATCATGTTGATGAGTTACTATGGGCGCACAAGTTAAAGGAAGCAGTGTTACAAACAACATTGGACAAATATTTTAAGACATTGAATTTTCACATATGTAACATGATTATATATTGTTGGATATATATATATATATATATATATATATATATATATAGTGGCGCGTTCTATGCAGTACCAATATTAGATGCAGTACTTTACAGTACTAATTTATGCATGAGTTTTGTACTAATTATGCATGAAATATATGCATTTCGTGCATCAAAATTTCAATGCATTAAAATATGCAATATATGCATCAAAAGATCTATGCATTAAAATATTAGATTATATGCATCAAATATATTGCATAGAGCAGCCTTTATATATATATTGATGCGCATCTAATATTAGTGCTGCATCTAATATTAGTTTGCGTAGAACAGCCCTATATATATATATATATATATATATATATATATATATATATATATATATTAAGCAAAGGTATTCTTATATAGAGGGGATTTTATAAAGAATGGACTTATAAAAAGTATAGAATATTACAATGTAGAGATTATTCTTAATTATAACTGGTCTCGAGTTGGGAATGCAATTTTTATTACAATAGAGAGGTTATTCCTATATAGAGTATTACTATATAGAGGTTTTCTTGTATGTAGTTAATTTAGTTACATTTTTGGTCTCTTAAAAAAATATATTTTAATTGTAGGGGACTGGTGTCAGGTGAGATGGTCTCACAGGAGACCTAGACCTACTCATTTAGTTATTATTATTATTATTATTATTATTAGAATAGTTAGTAATTTTCTATCCTCGTGTAATTCGAACACAAACTATGCTGACGAGATGAAAATGTTTCCTACCGAATGTAACCAAACAACACGAACAAGAAATTTACACGGTTTCGATACAGATGTAAATTTCCAAAATGCATCACTTCATTTTTTTTTTTCTCATCAAAGCAACAAAACACATTCTATTCTCTACACATTTCCCAATTTCATATTGGCTGATTTCTCTCTCTCTCTCTCTCTCTCTCTCTCTCTCTCTCTCTCTCTCTCTCTCTCTCTCTCTCCCATCCCCCCCTCTCCCTCTCCCTCTCCCTCTCCCTCTCCCTCTTTCTTATTTTGTATTTTTATGTGATTTGTATAAAGATGCTACCAAAAGCAATTCAGAGGAGTTATTTAGTATCAGCTGACATGGCACATGCCTTGCATCCGAACTATATGGTATGTAAAATATATCTGTTCTATCTCAATATTGTATATGACTGTTATATGTATGAGTACTATGTTGTTTCCTTCAATAAGGATAAACATGAAGAAAACCATCAGCCGAAGATGCATGGCGGACTCGTCATTAAACACAACGCTAACCAAAGATACGCAACCAATGCAGTAACTTCCTTCTTGTTCAGGACGATCGCAGCCATGCACCAACTCCCTGTACAGGTTGGATGCTATAACTACTTTTAAACAGTTATTACAATTACAATTTATGGGTTAATTACAAAAACTCTATTTAGGTTTAATATAATTACATACAATTTCTTTACATATATATACCCGTTTGATATTTGTTTGTATTCTATTAATTGCAACCTATTTAAGTTACTTTTTTTTCCCCTTACTTTGTCAAAGTGAACTGTTTCTTTATGATTCTTATTTATCAAACGTTTTGATCCAGGATTTTGTGGTTCGTAATGACATGCTTTGTGGTTCAACAATCGGTCCCATTTTGGCAAGTGGGGTTGGAATTCGAGCGGTGGATGTTGGGGCCCCACAATTGTCGATGCATAGCATAAGAGAGATGTGTGCGGTTGATGGCGTGAAGCATTCTTACGAGCATTTTAAGGCCTTCTTCCAAGAGTTCTCACGTTTGGATCATAAACTGACCGTGGACTAGAAGATTTTAGGTTTCGTTATTAGGTTTTATTGGACTATAGTTGTGTTCAAACTTATGTTGCCACTTAGTAGAAATTTCGATTCAATATCGAAAGTCCTAGGTCTACGAACAAGGAAGCTATAATTTGCAATTTGTATTGTTTTTGAGTTGTGTGTTTTTCGTTCGTACCATTTAAAGCCTGCCCCTATGTCCCATCATCCAAAAATAGGGAATTCCGGTTAATTTTGGATTATGTTCAAAATGCATAAAAAATTAGGAAAAATAAAAGATCAAACTTTATCAGGACTAGAGTTCTAGTCGAGTTGGACTGAGCTTGAGGATTTCTAGCTCGAGTTCGAATATTGCTCGAACATCGTTCGATCTTGTTTGTTTATTATTCAAGCGAAAATTGTGTTCAAGTTCGTTATTTCAATTATTCATAAAGTTTGAGTTCAATTAACAAATGAGTCTAATTTTTGTTCAAGTTAGAGCTAGAATATTATGCGATGCGTTAATCGAATTTGAGCGAGTTCGAATAAACTTTTGTTTTGTTGCCAAACATTTAGTTCGTTTGCGGCTCTACTCAGAAGTATAAAGTGATTGTGTAATTTTAAAGATCAAATTGTAAACATGTGATAATCTCAAACTGTATGAAGTATAAAGGGATCGAAGTCCATGTGAAACAATTAGGCTACATATGCCAAGTATAAAGGGATGGAAGTCCATATGAAACAATTAGGCTACATATGTTTAAACCCTTGTTTGTTTTAACATTTAAATTGCAAATACTCAACCAACAATTTCTTATATTTCATGTCCTTCTCTTTTGTTTATCTTCAAATAATACTTTTCCGTCTCGCTTGAAGAGAGTATTTTTAAAATATCATCTTGTCCCACTTGAAGAATGTACTTTTAAAATAAAATTTTAATATCTAAATAAAATTTATATGATATTCATGAAAATTAAAGTTTTCATTATATAGTTACAATATTAGTTTATTTAAGAAAAACAAGGAATGAGTGAGAATATATAGTATAAAACGAGTTAAAATGACTAAAATTCATAAATTATACATTAACCAATCTACCATCTTCAAGTGGTAGAGAGAGTACAACTACGGGGTTGTTTACTTTCACCTTAATCGACTTCTTCTTGAATAGGCTTATTCGATCAACTAAGTAGAGTTGTTTACTTTTTCTTAATGGTGAATTCTTGTTTTTTTGGATAAGTGAGAATGAGGTGTTGTCCTCATTCGGCCACGAAAAAGACCCAACATACTCTTATGTTTATCGTCTTCCTTGAATTTCAAAAATTCGCACACACACACACACACACACCCCAATGATGGGCCAGGCTTTCCCTTTGGACAAGATCGAACTTGCGGCGCCACCTAGCATCCCTCCTCCGCGTAGGAGACATCCACCGCTAACACCTCTATTCTTATTGCCACCATCACCTCATTCCTCTCCCTCCCTTACTCCCCATGCCTCCTCCACCACCGTTGCCAATTCCACCCCCTCATCGGTTGGTTCTCACGCCCAGGAGAACTCCTCTCTGCCCCTCCTTGAAAGACTGCCACCACTATATCCCTCTCTGCCAAATCCTCTCGGCCTTCGCACCACAAAACACCGCTCCCTTTCGCCCATCGTCTCTGTTCCTCCTCATTACGATGTCGTTTCAATGTAATGAAATTATGGTTTGTTGATTGTTTTGAAATTACAATTTGTCGATTGTTATGGAATTAGAGTTTGTTCAATATTATGAAATTAGGGTTTGTTAGATTGAGGGATAAAATAGTTATTTTTGTTGTTATTTTTGTTGTTGACTCATTGATTGACAAAAGAAGAAACAACAATATTGTTTCATCGTTAAGACAAATTAAGTCAGATTATTTAATCAGATGGATCAGACCATTCAGCAAAAAATATAAATAGCCCCTAAGTATTATATAATAATACAACATCATCTTTTCCTTCTCTTTTTATCTTAAATAATACAACTAAATATCATGATATAATAATACACCACCACCTCTCGTTTCTCTTTTTATCCTGAAATAATACAACTAAAATGTATAATGATACAACAATATTTTCTCTCTTCCTTTTATCTTTTGATAATACAACTACATAGTACATAATAATACAACAATATTTATTTTTCAGACATGACTTGACATCTATATTAAAAGTTAAGGATTTTGAATCTTATTATAAACAAATATTTTTACTATTCACCGCTACGGTACCCAAGATTAAAAAGTCGTGGTCAAAATTAAAAAAATAACTAGAAAAAAGTCAAATGTACTAACAGTAATAAAATGGAAGGAGTATTTTGTAAGAATATATGATAAATAAAAATGAGTAAAATACAGAAACATAGAGTGAAGCCCTGCGAGAAGTATGGATCTCATCATCAGTCCCTCTCCCTTCAAGAAAGGGAGAATCATCATCTCCACTACCATCACCTATATAATTGGGGACCTTCCCTATCCAAACAACTCCGAGTCCCGAACGGGGATGGTTCCACACGTGGATATTGCCATCTTTTGTCTAAGATATATATATATATATATATATATATATATATATATATGTGTGTGTGTGTGTGAGACAACGAATTACTTCACAAATAACTACATATAACAAACCAACAATTGTGTCAAAAAGGTCAAAAAAATCAATGATGTATTATTGGCTAAAACTTGTGAAAGAACATTCAAGTATCGACCACATAACTACAAATATTACGATCAAGATTAATATTTTACATCATAATAATTTTTAAGAATATCTATTTTGGCATTTTCTATTTTTGACGACTCGCTTGTACCTGTTTCGATATCCTAGAACTATTTTGTTAGGCACTTTTTGTCATCTGAACGAGTTTCGAAATCGTCTTTAATGAATCCGAGTAATGTGGTGACTTTATCGTGCTTTGATTCGATTCTTGTAAATCTTATTCGGAACCGTCGTTTCAAAGTTTCTATAAGTTCATTAAACATAATTAGACATGTTGTGAAACTTAGTATTGTTATTCGATCTTGGATTGTGATTTTCGGACGTTTCAGTCATTTTGTAATTTCTCAAAGTTTTGGGCATTTGTCATTGTAATTGTATTTCCATGCCTTCATGTGGTCAAAATCACATGTATGTTTAGCACTTGGGTCCGTATTTTGATGATTTTCATAAGCGCTTTGTGGATTAGTGTTAACCTTGAGTTTTGCATCGTTCGAGCCGTTTTGGGCTGCCGGACTCGATTTGTTGTCTTTGGAGCACATATGGCCGTATGATATATGTAATATCCGTACATTTCCATTTTTAGCGGTTTCTATTTTTGGTGTATGTCTATTTTTATCAACTCGCTTGGCAACCGATATTTTGAATCTACTTTATTCTTGGAGTTTTTCCATTTGGACGAGTTTCAGAGGTGTTTTTACGAAATTCCATTTTATGTTGTGTTTACCGTATGTACGTTCGATTCTCGTAAAAATTATTTGTTTTCGTTGTTTCCTTGTTTTCACGAGTCCGTATGGTGGAGTTATTCGTGTTGCGACTTTCGGTTTGTTAATCCGACGTCGTATCGTGATTTTCAGACACTTGGACCATTTTTGTAATTTACTATAAGTTTAGGGAATTTCATCTTTTTGTCGTATTTGAATTCGGGTAGTCGGAATTGTATTTTCTTGTAATGCTTAGGTTCGTCATCGAATGTACTTCGTAACCATATTTTTGGTTCGATAGCGAGTCGAGTTTGAGTCGTCAGGAACCGTTTGAAACATTTGCCAAGCTAGCATCGGTAGGTGTTGGCCGTAACACCCCATCTGTCTGACGTAATATGGCCATTATTACGGCCGTAATGCATCACTTATTACGGCCGTAACAGCCCATTTTAAGGGCAGTAGGCGGAAGTCGAAAACCTCATTTCACATCTCTTCTTTCGTTTTCTCCATCGGGCGACATTAGAGGGCGATTTCTACCACCTCGGATCCGTGTGTTCTTCGTTTTCCATCACAGTGGTGTTGTGGGAACATATCATCATCAACGTAATCACCTTCCTCCGTCCGAATTCAAGGTATCTTCGTCAAGAACCCTAACTTGTCGATTTTGGGGTTTTTTCCGGGTTTTCCTTATCGATTGTTATTATTGGGTGATTCCCAATCTGATTTCATCGAGTTTAATCTGCGAATTATCGATTCGGGGAGATTTTACGTAAACCCTTGCCGTGTCGATTGATCGGTTATTGCCGTAGCTTGTAATCGGGGTTATGGCGTTTTCCATTCGATTATTGTTGTCGGGTGGGACTGAGATATGTTGATCCTTCATTTAGGAATTGTCGTTTTCCATCTGGATCATTCGTAGTCGTTATTCATTCCCGATTCTTCGAAGATGTCTCAAAGACAAGTACTTTACATTTGTCTACGCGTTCTAGTATTTGAATTATGGCTTTTCGTGGATGTATGGATGGATATGTGTATGTTCACCTAGGGGACGGTCAGCGGGGCCTCTAGGGATACGTATTGCCGTGAGTGTATCACGACCTATGGTTAACCACCCGGGGATGTCAGCGGGGCTCTACGGGGTATGGTGGCCGTGAGTCTCGTACCAGCGGTTAACTTTGAATTGTTTTGTTGGAGAAATGTGTTTTTGCTTGTGCCATAGTAAATATTCGGAATATAAATGATTTATAAAATGATTTTTGGCGCATATTTTCATCGATTAGAATGGTAGTTCAAATGGATTGTACTTGCACTAGCGATTGTTGCTAACCCCTTAAATGGGGGAAATACTTTTGTATTTCAGGTACAAGTCATGGAAGCAAGCGAGCAAGCAAGCCGTACGAGGATGATGGGCACGCGTGATTCTGTTCAGTGGTTATTTATTGGTGTCTTGTTTGGAATTTATTTATTATGTCATTTGGTTAAGTACTCGAGTACTCTTTCTTGAATTTATTATTGTTGTGTATCCGTTTTGGGGAATGGATTCGATGTCAGATTGAATTGTCAAATTTCTGACTTTGGTCTGGATGTCGTGGATTGTGAAATTGTCGTTTTGTTGATGATGTATGTCTTTGTCGAATGTTATTTTGAGTACGTTAGCACAGTGGATTCCACGGTGTGGGGTCAGCGGAGTGTAATATGCCACTGATCATCTTGGGGTGTTACGAATATGGTATCGAGCTTAGGTTTATAGATACCTAGGTGTTGGTTATTTGGGTCTGGTCAGTGTCGTTTTTTTAACGGTATCAACTGCTCGCCATCATCTCGATGCGGTGCTCGTAAGTTTTCCTAACTTTACTCGTTACGTTGTTACATTACTGTTCCCTTCTTGATCGATTGCGTTTTGCGTTTGAATTGTACTCACCGTTACTTCTTGAGAATACTGCTTGGTAGAGGGCGCGGGCCTTGATAGGGGGCCTTGGCGCGGCAGTGGGCGGCCATGTCAGATAACTCGAGGCCGGTCGGTGATGCCTTCCTTGTCGAGCAGTGTTCCACCCGATTCAAGGCCACGAGATCAGCCGCTAGCTCACGGCAATGCTCATGAGAATATCGGGGTGGCTAATATTTCTGACAAGTAGCGAACCGGATAGCGCTACTAACTCGAGCCGTCTTAGTCGGCCAAGCTAATGCCAACCGGTTCCGCCCTCTGGATCCGATGATGATAAGTTACTTGGGCGTGATTCTTATGCATCCTCAGTAGTTTGATGGTGCTTGAGCCCTTCCGGTTGGGAGAGTTGGTTATTTGAGATGGAGAAAGTGTTCGAGGCGCTAAGCGCTGCGAGGAGAGGAAGGTACCCATCGCTCGGTACTTCCTCGCCAAAGAGGCGGCAACGTGGTGGCAAGCGGTGAAACTACGCGACCGGGCACGTGGGCGAGTTAGGAGGCGATGGAGGGCGAATTTTTCCGTGGCCGGTTAAAGAGGAGGATCGAGCCTTCTTTGAGGCTAAGCCCGGGGATGTTCGATTTGCGAGCAATCAAGGAATACAACCAACAACTTCATTATATGAGAAACCGAGTCGAGGCGAGTTAGACAAGATCCGCCACTTTGACATGCGGATGAAGCACAGAGTTCGTAACTACATATGCGGTCTCGGATGTACAACTCGAAAGATTATCGAGAACAAAGCGATGGCTTATGAGATGTCGTTTTACGTGATAGAGGCGGCAACTAAGATAAAAAGCAGAAGACCTCGGTCGGTTTTGGGAGGCAAATCGCGAGTATCAGAAGACTCGATGCAGTTGCGAGTCTTCGTGGATCGATCCCGTCATTTGGGCGAGAAGCGGTTCTAAGTCTGCTCCCTCTGGTTACATTGGGGTCTACACCTTTAACTATAGTCGTCCGGCCACATGATGAGTGAGTGTGACAGGCCTCGATTGATGTCTTGCTTGCGGTCGGATGGGTCATCGTGCTAAGTTTTATACGAATCTGATTCGAGGCACGATTACTCGGAGTGTCATCCTCAGTGCGGGAACCGGCGTGAATCGAGCAAGCAGTTTCTCGGCCCCATCGAGTTTTGGTATAGGTCGAGGGCGTGGGCGGCCTTCTAGAGGAGCTTCTAGTGCGAGTGCATTCCGCCCCGTGTGTATGAGATGAGGCAGTGGAGATTTCGGCGACGGTAGCTCTGAGTGCCGTTCACATCCTTGACCATCTATTTTTGTGTTATTCGATTACGGTGCTACACATTCTTTCATATCTATGGATTGTGTGCGTCGTCTGCATGTTGATTGTCTAGTTGCGTGTGAACCATTTATTGTTAAAGCGCTAGTGGGGATAGCATCGTGGGGGATTGTGAGATTAGAGATTTCCGGTGAGTATCGCGGGGAGGGATTGGCCTTCTAATCGATTGCGGTAGATATTAGAGAGGAGGATCGATTCTTGATGAGGATTATTTGGACCGTCATGGGGCGATCATGAATTATAGAGCGAGAACCGTTTCGATGTTAGCCTCGGCAGTGCAAGGCATTCTTTTGTGGGCGTAAGCGGAGTAGCGAGAGATTCTGATAAGCGCTTTGAAAGCGGTGAGACTTCTTGAGGAGGTTGCGGGTTATTGGTATTATGCGTTGAGATCGGAAGAAATGGGGTCAAAGTCTCGTCTATTACGGTAGTGTGTGAGTATCTGGCGTCTTTCCAGACGAGTTGCGGGGTTGCTTGCGGGCCAGAGAGGTTGAGTTTCTTGTGGATTTAGAGCCGGGTGCGGCACCGATTTCTAAGACACCATACCGTATGGCGCTTTGCCGAGATGCTTGAGTTGAAGAAAGCAGTTGGGAGAGTTGCTAGACATGGGGTATATTCGGCCAGCGCTTCGCCTTGGGCGCACGGTCTTGTTTGTGAAGAAGAAGGATGGGTCACTTTGTGTATCGACTATCGAGTTGAACAAAGTGACTATAAAAACAAGTATCAGCTCCAGGATTGATGACTTGTTTGACCAAGCGCAAGAACAGCCGTGTTTTCGAAGATTGATTTGAGATCGAGGTATTATCGGCAGTGAAGGATTCCGACATTAGAAGGCGGCCTTTCGGACGAGATACGGTCATTACGAGTTTGTGGTTATGCCTTTTGGGCTAACCAGCGCACCCGCCGTGTTCATGCGGCTTATGAACAAAGTCTTTATCAGTACCTCGATAAGTGTGTAGTTGTTTCTATCGGCGATATCTAATTTACTCAAGGAGCGAGGAGGAGTATGCACGTCATTTGCATATCGTCTAGGAATTACGAGAATTCGGCATCTTTTTGCGAAATTCTCAAAGTGTGAGTTTGGTTACGGGAGGTTATGTTTCTTGGCCATGTGATCTCGGCCGAGGTGTTCGTGTGGACCCATATAAGGTAGATGCGGTGTTGGATTTGGCGCCGCCCAAAAATGTGAAGAGAGTCAGTAGTTTTACAGGTTTGGCCGGGTATTATCGTAGATTTGTCGAGGGTTCTCTAAGCTCGTTCGGCCATTGACTCGGTTATTACGAAGTCGAGAGAAGTTTGTGTGGACCAAGCGAGAGATAGAATAGTTTCGAGGAATTGAATAAGCGGTTGGCCAGCTCCCATTTTGGCTTTTAAGTGGTAATGAGGTTTCTCGATTTTTAGTGATGTTTCGGGCGAGGCTCGGATGTGTACTCATGCGGCCACGGGAAGACAATTGACCATGCTTCCGTCGGTTGAAGCTATGCGAGTTGAATTACCTACGCACGATCTTGAGTTGGCCGCGGTAGTATTTGCGTTGAAGATCTAGCGTCACTACTTGTATGGCTCGTCGTGTCAGATTTTCACCGATCACAAGAGCCTGAAGTACATTTTTACGCATAAAGAGCTTAACATGAGACAACGGAGATGGTTGGAGTTAATTAAGGATTACGACCTCGAGATCATTTACCATCCGGGCAAGGCAAATGTGGTGGCAGATGCCTTGAGCCGGAAATCGGTGTCGATTCGGGCGCTTGAGTTACTTACGGCCCAGCCCGGGACTCAGCGAGTTGATGAGGTTGAGCATTGAGATTGTATTACGAGAGAGTTAGGGCGATTCACGTACTCTTGAGATTTCTTCATCTCTAGTCGACGATATTAAATCGGGACGGTTGGAAGACCAATGTTTATTGACTTGAGAGAATGTAGGGAAGGGAAAGCCGGGATTCGTGATACATGAGGATGGTGTGTTGAGATAACGAGGTCATTTGTGTGTTCCAAGCGACTTGGAATTAAGGCAGTATTATGCGGGAGGCTCATCGTCACCTTACTCGATCCATCAGACTCGAGTAAAATGTATAAAGATTTGAGGAAGAATTTCTGGTGGAACGACATGAAGAAAGAGGTAGTTGAGTTTGTGTCTAAGTGTTTGACTTGTCAGCAAGTCAAAATCGAACATCAACGGCTAGTCGGATAGTTGAAACCACTTCCCGTCCCGGAATGGAAGTGAGAAGATATCTCGAAGGATTTTGTCACGAACTTGCCGAGGATGAAGACCGGAATGAATATGGTGTGGGTGATCGTGGACCAGGCCCGACTAAGTCGGCACATTTTCAGGCATCAAGGATACATGGGGTCCAGAAAAATTGGCTCGTATTTTTGTCGCGCAGATAGTGAGACTTCATGGTACGCCGAAGATTATTATTTCGGATATAGATGGCCAGTTTGTATCGCATTTCTGGCAGGCGGTACATAAGGCATTGGGGATACATTTGCGTTTTAGTACATCTTTCCACCCTCGAGGCCAACGGACGATCAGGCGTACCATTCGGGCGTTCGAGGATTTGTTGCATGTGTGTGCGTTAGGCTGGAGTAGTAGTGGGAGGAGCATCGGCCTTGATTGGGTTTACGTATAATAATAGGCGCGCAGCGTCGATTAAGATGGCACCGTATGAGGCGCTTTATGGCGGCGTTGCCGATCGGCGATATGTTAGGATGAACCGTGCGATTTAGTTGTATGCAAGTGGATCTTGTGTTAGAGACGAGAGAGAAAGTTGAGTTGATTAGAAAGAGAATGTTGGCAGCTCAGAGTCGACAAAAGTCTTATGCGGATGTTAGGCGTCGACCTTTGGAGTTTGAGGTGGGAGATCATGTTCTTTTGAGAGTGTCTCCGTCGAAGGAGTTTTCCGTTTTGGGAAAAGGGAAGCTCGGCCAGGTATATTTGACCTTTCGAAATATTGGAGAGAGTTGGCGAGTTAGCGTCCTTGCCTCGTCGTTGAGTCATGTGCATAGCGTATTTCCGTCTCTCGGTGAGGAAGTATGTTACGGACCGAGTCCATGTTATTGATTTGGGGGCGTGCGGATCGAGAAGGGCGTCACGTTCGAGGAGAGCCGTTAAAATTTTGGAGCATCGAGACAAATAATTAAGGCACAAAACCATTCCTTTGGTTAAAGTGCAATGGTCGAGGCACGGAGTAGAAGAAGCTGACATGGGAGTTAGAGGAGGATATGCGTTCGAGGCACCCCGAGCTTTTTGATTCTTAAGTTTGGAATGAAACTTCTTTTTAAAGGAGAATGTAATATCCGTACCTTTCCGTTTTTAGCAGTTTCCATTTTTGATGTATGTCTATTTTTATCGACTAAGCTTGTAAGTTTGAAATTTTGAATCTACTTTATTCTTGGAGTTTTCCATTTGGACGAGTTTCGGAGGTATTTTACGAAATTCCATTTTATGTTGTGTTTACCGTATATGCGTTCGATTCTCATAAAAATCATTCGTTTTCATTGTTTCCTTGTTTACGAGTCCGTATGGTTGAGTTATTCGTGTTGTGACTTTCGGTTTGTTAATCAGGCATCGTATCGTGATTTTCGGATATTTGGACCATTTTGTAATTTCTATAAGTTTAGAATTTCATCTTCTCTGTCGTATTTGGATTCGGGTAGTGAATTGTATTTTCTTATAGCAGCTTAGGTTCTTCATCGAATGTACTTCGTAACCATATTTTGGTTCGATAGCGGTCAGGTTTAGTCGTCAGGAACCATTTGGGCGTGTTTGCCAGGCTAGCATCGGTAGGGTGTTCTGGCCGTAACACCCCATCTATTCTGGCCATATTACGGCCGTAACATTATTTAGAGCAATGGAGAGGTCGAAAACCTCATTTTACATTTCTTCTTTCGTTTTCTCCATCGGGCGACATCAAAGGGCGATTTCTACCACATCGGATCCGTGTGTTCTTTGTTTTCCATCACAGTGGTAGGGGTGGGCATGGGACGGGATGGGTCGGGATTGGGCGAATCCCGTCCCGTCCCGAAAATAAATCGGGGCGGGGCGGGGCGGGATTGCGTATTTTGAAATTCATCGCATGTCGATCCGTTCGGGTTGGTCGGGGCGGGGCGGGGACGGGATATCCCGCACATTTATTGACCTTGTGAAATTTTGAAAAAGCGAATGAGACAACTATAAATTTTAGAATTATCAAATGAATGAGGTAGAAATTAAAAAAAAATCGAACTAGTCATTCCGAAAAAAGTGACTCTCAATATCCATTAGAAACTTAAAATACACAACAAAATAGATAGTAACGTAAACACGCACAAAGGACAATAGATCAATAATCGAATGCATAGTGCATATTACATCAAAATCAACACGTGAAGATAAAATTCAAATTGAAAGTCGAGAAAACATCAACTTAAAACTGAAAATTTAAAACTGAAACTTTGATGTTTCATACATCATACATCAATTTAGGGTTTACGTATTTAAAAGATATATAAAAAATTGATTATATTAAATATTACGGGACGAAACGGGATTGATCGGGACGGTCCCGATCCCATCCGTCCCATTTGAATAGTAACGAGGCGGGATGGGGACGGGATGGGATTGCCATTTTAATAAACTATCCCGTCCCGTCCCGCTAGTTTTCGGGACGGGATCGGGACGGGATCGGGATTTCGGGTTCAAGTGCCCAGCCCTACACAGTGGTGTTGTGGGAACATATCATCATCAACGTAATCACCTTCCTCCGTCCGAATTCAAGGTATCTTCGTCTAGAACCCTAACTTGTCGATTTTGGGGGGTTTTCCGGGTTTTGCTTGTTAGACTCGAATTGTTCAAGTATGTTGTGATATTACTTATCGATTGGGATTATTGGGTGATTCCCAATCCGATTTCATCGAGTTTAATCAGCGAATTATCGATTCGGGGAGATTTTGCGTAAACCCTCACCTGTATCGATTGATTGGTTATTTTCATAGCTTGTAATCGGGGTTATGGGCGTTTTCCATTCGATTATTGTTGTCCGTTAGGACTGAGATATGTTGATCCTTCATTTAGGAACCGTTGTTTTCCATCCGGATCGTTCGTAGTCGTTATTCATTTCGATTCTTGAAGATGTCTCAAAGGCAAGTACTTTACATTTGTTTATGCGTTCTAGTATTTGAATTATGGCTTTTCGTGGATGTATGGATGGATATGTGTATGTTCACCTAGGGACGGTCCGACGGGGCCTCTAGGGATACGTATTGTCGTGAGTGTGCGTATCACGAACTATGGTTAACCACCGGGGATGTTCGACGGGGCTCTGCCGAGTACGGTGGCCGTGAGTCTCGTACCAATGGTTAACTTTGAATTGTTTTGTTGGAGAAATGTGTTTTGTGCTTGTGCAAGTAAATATTAGGAATATAAATGATTTCTAAAATGATTTTGGCGCATATTTTCATATGATTAGAATGGTAGTTCAAATGGATTGTACTTGCACTAGCGGTTGTCGCTAACCCCTTAAATGGGAAATACTTTTGTATTTCGGGTACAAGTCAAGGAAGCAGCGAGCATGCGAGCCGTACGAGATGATGGCGGGCGTGATTACATTAAGTGGTTATTTAGTGGTGTCTTGTTTGGGAGTTATTTATCATGTCATAAGGTTAAGTACTCGAGAACTCTTCCTTGAAATTATTATTGTTGTGTATCAGATTTAGGGAATGGATTCGATGATAGATAGAATTGTCAAATTTACGTCTTTGATGCGGATGTCGTGGATTGTGAAATTGTCGTTTTGTTGATGATGTATGTCTTTGTCGAATGTCATTTTGAGTACGTTAGCACAGTGGATTCCACGGTGTGGGGTCCACGGCTATGTAATATGCACGATCATCTTGGGGTGTTACAATATACACGTTACGGTCGTATAAGCGTATTACTGACCGTATCTTGGTGCGTATATATCTATTAGTCATTGGCATGGTTAGAGCACATTGGCCACTAAGTATACAATAAACGGACTTGGAAAGTGATAACGGAAGTTTGTTTAAGTTGAGTTGCGTAGCGGAAAGTGATAGCGAAAATTTGCGTTTTCTAAAGTTGAGTTGCGTAGCGGGGTTTGTTTAAGTGATTTTACGTAAATACGGCAACTAGGCGTTCTCTGTTTGCTTAGTGCGTATAAGGTTTTGCAATGTATACTTGTATAAATCACGGTTATGATAACGATTAAGACAGAAGGTAAATAACACAATTTAAAGTGGTTGAGAGGTAAACCCCGCTCGTCCCATTTGTCACTCGTACACAATTATGTGACTATAACTAACTTTGTCTACGTATCGTTCACACAGTTGATTCGGGGACGAAACTTTTCTTTGTTCACCTGATTGGCTTGAGTTCTTTCTTGACTAGCTCTTCACACACAATTTGAAGCTTCGTCTACAATCTTTGTTCTTCCCACGCAGTCGAAATATACGAGGATCTTGATCCACCTGGTGATGATTATCTCAACGGTAAAGGGTAGAATTCTTACGAGCAATGACTTGATCTTTGATACACGTTAGATGTAGGTGTGATGTTCTCGTTGAGGACTTAGTATATTTCTTGCTATAGATCTTGATGTATGCTTGCGAAATATACTTGCTCTTGATATAGCTTAGATTGTCGGAATCTTTGTCGAGCTTTTGCGAGTATGAATATGTCAGAGTAAAATCATTTTTAAGGCCTCGGCTTTGGGCTATTTATAGGGGTGTTCAAAAATATCCGATATCGATATCCGATCCGAAAATACGAAAATCCGAAGTTTGGATATCAGAAAAGTCGGATATCGGATAGTGGTTTTCAAAAATTTCGGATATTCGGATATCAATTATCGAAACATATACTTTAATTTAAAAATATTTTTAACTTCTAGGTTTAACTTAAGTGTCTTTAGACTTTAGTTACTACTCTTCTAAGGCGGCGGCTCTCTCTTTCACATCGGACATCATGATTCACAATCTACCTTCACTTTTAGTTTCTCTCTCCCAAGATCGGGTCCTTCTTCTCGAAGTGTTGAAGCTTTTGAATTGAAGCCGGCCCAGGCTACCGAGGGCGAATACGTACTTGAGGACTCAATCAATCGGTATAGCAAGCGGTAGAGCATACATCTCGGTGTACCTCTCGCCGCTCTCGGTGTTCATCTCGGTGTAGCAAGCATACATCTCTCCGTTCCGGGTATGCCTGTGATCCCTATTTTTATACGAAGTGTATGATTGCGGTCCCTTTATTTTTAGTGTAGCAAGCATACATCTTAGTTGATGCGGTGAATATAGAAGATAGCTTTAATTGAAAAAAATGAAAAAAATTATTTAGTGTAGTGCCTGAGAGCAAACCATGGCATAATTCCAAGTGATCAATTATAAAGATTATGCCATTTATCAATGTCACTTGAAAAGACGGAGTTAGACAAATATCTAGCGGAAGATCGGGAACCTTTGACATCAAATTTTGATATATTGAAATGGTGGAAAGTCGAGAATATAGATATCCCATACTTGCGAAAATGGCGATATGTACTTGCTATTCCGGTTTCTCTACGGTTGCTTAAGTCGGCTTTTAGCACGGAGGAAGGGTACTTGATTCTTTCGAACTTCTTTAACTTCAAAAATGGTGGAAGCGTTAGTTTGTGCACAAGATTGGTTACGTGCTTCTCGTACTCCTATTATGATTGATGAGGCGTTGCTTGAAATAGAGAAAATGGAAGAAGAAAGTATGTTTATAATGCTCATATTTATTTCCAATTGGCAATTGTACTCGTGTATATTAATATTGATTTGAAATGTTTATTTTAATTTAAATAACGAGTTTGAAGGACTTAGCGTGGACCAACCAAGCATTGTTATTGATGAAACAATCGACGATAGTGTTTGAGGTTTGTATGTCTATTTGCTACTTATTATTTATTAACACAATCCTCAAACTAGTGTTTGAGGTCTGTATGTCTCGATCTATCCCCTCTTGTATTGGTTACATATTTTTTTTTTGACAAAAGTCATGCCTTGTATTGAAAGCTAAAAAAACTTATTATTTATTAAGTTATTAAGTTTGGTTACTTGCTTTTTATAATTTTTGTAGGTAAATCTGTCAAGGGATTTAACAGGAAAGCTAATGATGGAGAATCATAGAGAATTGAATATGTTTTGAATTTCGATTATATAAATATTTCGGCAATGTTTAAGTTAAAAATGTTATTTGATTGTATGAAACTTGGATGGATGTTAAATTGTCATTTACTTAAGATAATTTGTTGTTTTTAATTTATATATAATTGTTGTAAAAGTTAGATAGGAAAAAATGTCAAATATTTCGGATACGGATATCGGATATCAAAATCTAATATCCGAAATTTCGGATATCCGAACTTTCAGATATCCGAAAGTCCGGATATCCGGTTTTGAACACCCTAGCTATTTATAACCTTTGGAAAATGCATTCGTTATAAATATAGATGTTGCGAGTAGGTGAGATGTTGGCGTCTATGATTGGTGGCTTCTTTGAATATTTAAATTAAAGTAGATCGCATTTAATGCTTGGACATTCTTTTTGACTTGGCATTAAATGCTCTTGTGGCGTTGAGACTTGTCTCACTCTGTTGCATCAAATGTTGTCTATCGGCAATAAATCTTTGCTTTAATCATAAATACTTTATGAATAAATAAAGTGTATTTTACAATGGTTTAAAGCATTCTTTAATAAGGCATGTCGGATGTGTTTTATTTTCCTAAGTAAAACATCTTACGGCTGCTTTGTATCAAACGCATTCTTTGTTTGTAGGCTCTGTAGGATATCTTGTATGATATCTTCAATAATTTATGGAAGGTGCGTATGGAGATTTGAACGGCTTCCATACTTAGCGATATCGACCTTCCTACAGTGCACTAGGAACCGGCTTTATAAGGCGAGATGAGTCGAGTAGCTAATCAAGACGGCTAGAAACTTCTCTTCTTAAGATGGGAACTCAACGGCGACGGGGCCTTTCCCCATTGGTTTCGTATTCTCGAGATTATGTGCAGTCCGAAGCGAGAGGAAGGCGGGCAATGATTTCAACTCTTTCGACTTCTTTGTTGTATGATGACAATTATCAAAAGCAGGATGGTTTATCCCGATAATTTTCCCCTTTTTGATAATGCCAAAACTTCTTCAAGATAACTTCTTGATTCGAGAGGCGATACTTGGTCTTACGCCGAATGATTTGATCTTGACACTTAGTCTAAAAATGTGAGCTGCTCGCAAATGATTTGATCTTCTTGTTTTTCTTTGTGATGGCGCGAGGATCTTCCTCATCTTTTTCTCAATGGGCGATCGCCTCTTGTTTGGGCCAACTTTTGTTCCTTATTAGGCGTCCCCCTTTTACAAGCGAGCTCTATAACTATAGTCCTTTCTCATTGGTTTAGTAAAGCATCGGGGTACACCCACATTTTGCGTAGCATTCCTATACTCATTATGTGGTTTATTTGGTGCTCCGGGAGCGACATGCGGGTCAAGAGGATTAGTTCACGGCTCAGCGTGTATGCGACCGAATTTGGGACTTCTGTTCTGATCAAAGGGCATAGGGGTATTAAGCCACGGGCACAGGTGGCGCCCAGACTCTCTCGGATATTTTGGGTCTCCATTTGTGCCCTTGCAATTTTCTTAATAATTTTTATTGTAATTGTAAAAACAAAAAAAAGGAAAAAAATTACAATTGTGAGATGGAGTCGGCCGAGTCCAGGACCACCAAAATCAACACATATGGGGCCTCGAAAGGCGATCCTGAGGATTCGGCCATGGGGGGTTGCTAGAAATTTTTTGGGCGAACCTATCTTTGGCTTTCACGAATTTATCGGTAACCATACCAACAATTTTGCCGAACTTTTTGCTATATGGAGAGCGCTCGATCTTTGCCACGAGAGAAACATTCGTAAGGTTTGGGTTGAAATTGATTCGGCCATAGCTCTTTCTCTAGTCAACTCACCTAACATGGGTGATTGGCAAGTGCTAAACATTCGTCACAAAATTGCATCGTTCCGTCGTTCCATGGATATTCGTTCTCTCACATCTATCGGAAGGGAACACCATTGCGGACTTCTTGGCTAATGAAGGTTATAAGTTCAGAAATTTTCGGCTTTATAGCCCGTTTGATCTTCCCGGGAAGATTAATGGCATGGTTAGACTTGACAAAAGTAGTTTCCCGTATGTAAGATTTAAATAATTTTCATCTTCGTTTTTTGGGGCGTGTAGAGGGGCTCGTCCTCCCTCAAACTTTTGAGCGTGTAGTGGGACTCGTCCCCCCACCTTTCCTGTTCTTCTAATAAAATTTTGTTTTTTTTTTTTTAAAAAAAAAAGGTTCTAAAATGAATAATCCTACATGACTATATTATAACTTGAACTTATAATTGGCGCATAGGCACAATC
>JAWKAU010000887.1:0-27857 GCA_033398695.1 Orobanche coerulescens
AAGGTACGTTTATTTATTTTTCTTAAATATATTTGATTATAACATATACTATTTAAATAATAATAATAATATATGACATATATTTTTTGTACCATTATTTGACAGAATATTTGTTTTATATTAGGATTGTATCGGTGCTATCGATTGAACTCTTATTCCAACCATGATAAAAGGTCGACATGTGAGCAGCTTTCGTAATCGTCATGGTATTAATTCTCAAAATGTTTTGGCTGCTTGCAACTTCGACTTAGAATTCATATATGTGCTTAGCGGCTGGGAAGGTTCAGCACATGATGCAAGATTATTAAATGATGCTTTGACAAGAAGAAATGGACTTCAAGTGCTGATAGGTAATGATGTTTGTACTATTTCTTAATTTTATGTGTAGTTTTCTATATCACATGCCAATATTATTTATTTGGGTTTAATTATTTTAGGAAAATTTTTTCTTGTGGATTGCGGCTTTGCTAACCGGCGTCAATTTTTGGCGCCATTGCGCGGTGTTCGATATCATTAAAAAGACTTCGGTGGTCAAGGTCGTCACCCTAGAAATCCAGGTGAGCTATTCAATCTCCGTCATGCAAAATTAAGAAATGTGATTGAGAGAATATTTGGTATATTTAAATCACGATTTACGATTTTCAAAGTTGCTCCTCCATTCCCATTTAAGACACAAGCAAAGTTAGTGTTAGCATGTGCCGGGTTACACAACTTTCTGAGGAAGGAATGTCGGTCCGATGAATTTCTGATTGAACCAAAAAATGATCAAGAAGCTACACCAAATCTGGGCTTGGATGATGAAAATATTGAACTGTTGTCTCAAAGTCAACGACAACAAAGGGAGGAAGCTGGTACATGGAGACAGGGCATTGCTAATGCTTTATGGAATGATAAGCCAAGAGATGATGTTAATAATGAAACTCAAGAGGATACCGATGAAGATGATGAGAATGAAGAACACATAGATGATGAGAATGTGGAGATTAATGATGATGAGATTGATTAACTTGTTTTATATATATATATATATATATATATATATATATATATATATATATATGTGTGTGTGTGTGTGTGTGTGTTGCTTGTAGGTCACAAGTCGTCCAGGAACAAGTCTAGAGGGGGGGGGGTGAATAGACTTGTTGAAACTCTTGAACTCTTTTTCCGAAGAGTGAGTTTCTTCAGCTGATAATCAAACAAATGACTTGGAGTCGTTTGTTCTTGGATAAGTGCGAAGTCACCGATGACGAATATAAATTAATCTTAATGAAACACTTAACAATGTATGCAAGTAGCTTAGAGTATGATGCAAGAAACAAGAAATAACACAGTGCGGTTATAGTGGTCTCGGAGGTGGGGTAATCCTCTACTAATCCACTTTTCTCCAAACCATTGGAGATGAATTCACTATAATTTTCAACCAGTGATAAAGATTACAGTGATTCACAACACACTACAACAGACTTCCAACCGGTGGAATTCCGTGCCGTTGTACACACACTTGATCGCCTTGCACCTCTTGATCCTCGATCCTCGGATGCCTTTACACTGCTACTTCAACCAAAGTGAAGTACCCCGTACTCAAGATTTAAAGACAAGAGTGTTTGTCTTCTCCAACTTAAGAGCTTCCTTGAATATGAACTTTTGATCTCTCTTTTTTCTCGATGCTATTTGATTGCTTGAGATTGCTTTGTTTGCTTTGATCGCTAGAGTATATGTTCGCACCGGTAGTTGCTCAGTTTCAAATCTTCGGATATATATAGATCACGATCTCTGAGCTTCTTCCTTGTAGCCGTTGCAAATCTTTGAACAAATCCGTCCGTTGGAGAGAGACTTCATTGTTTAATCTTTTCTGAACGTTGCAAGGCTGGATTCCCATTATTTAATTTTATCTTCCGACCGTTGTGAGGAATTCTGCATGTGAGCGCCGAATCTTTTGAATATAAAAGGATTAAAGTCTTCACGGTGGGTCAGGATGATTTAATTAAATCATATCTCTTGCGGGAATCACTCCAATTTGTCTCTTCACGTTGCATGTGAGCTTTCCATAATATTTGACTTTTCAAAGCATGCTGACGTGGATTTGGAGTACTAGGCTGTAGTTGAGTAGGCTGATGTGCAGCTTACATCTCTGCAGTAGGTTCTCTCGACTGTTCACTGTTTGAGACTTGTCGATCGTGTGACTTCCCGAGGTACCTCGGCCGCAGTCTGGTCAAACTTCTCTGATAAATTTTAGTTGACCAGGCTACTCGATTTGAAGTCGGCTGTACTTCTCGATGGACTAGGCCGTACTTTAGTACTTAGCCGATTTTCACTTAGCTAACTTTGGCCTATAGAAGATACTCATTTGGTTCTTCTTTACATTTTGCCAATTTTTATACTTAACATATTTTGCTTTATGGAAGATACTCATTTGGTTCTTCCTTACATTTTGCCAAGTAATAAACATTTGATTTTAAATTAATGACATCATCAAAATCTAACAAGTATTCCTAACAAATTCCCCCTATTTTGATGATGGCAAAACTAAGTAAGAAATCAAATGACCAAGTCTACACTTAAGTGCGAGACAAAAATCAAATCACTAATATTGAGACAACTGGAAAATTGTCATTCAACAGATCGTTCATAGATTTTTCTCGACTTATCATTGAAATTATACAAGAATGTTTTAAGTACGAAAATAAAATTACAAGTAAGAAAAATAATTAAAAGATCATCTGCCTCTTCCTCTGCCTCTTCTAGTAGGTGATTGGCGAGCTTGAATGGTTTGGCTCCGATAGGTCTTACCTTGACCGGAGCAAGGCCATACTTTCTTTTTACCACGAGTGCTGCGAAATCCTGCTCCTGCTGAGATCTGAATTTGTTCTCGAGGCACACTAGCTTGATTTCCTTTTGAAGTTGTAGCTCATCAAGTTCACCATCCATGCGGATTGGTGCTTCTTCACTACGAATAAGGGAATCATAGGAAAGGCTTTTGCTTTTTGCGTACTTTTTCGTAATGTACCCAAAGCTTAGGGTGAACTTCTTCCATCCAGTTTATGAAAATCTCCTGTGGGGAGAGTTTGTCATCTTGAAGAAGATCCAACACATAATAGTCTCTGATGAACCTTTTCCTAGCAGCTCCCCACATTTCAAGAGCTTCAAATGGGCAGAAATCTTCAACATACCATAGCTCCAACCCTTCCCATTCAAGAGTAGGTTCAAAGCCGCTTCTGGTCCTTCTGCGCTTCCCTTCAGGCTGGTCAGCCTTGTCTTCTTGATCTACAGCTTCCTTCCTCTTTAGGCTAGAGGGTCCTTCAATCTGAGGGACATCTTGCTTCTTCTTACTTCTGATTTCTCTCTCTTCCCCCTGAATCCTCTCTTCCCCCTTTTTGCCAGCATCAATGAGGGTTGTCAACTGTTGTTCCATGCGGCTCATCCAATCAGACATGCCAAAGGGCATTCTGTTGTTTGTAGGAGGAGGAGGCTGAGGGATTTCGCCAAGTAGGGTGTCAATCTTGGCATTTATGGTCTGAAGGTCAGGAGTGACCTGAGTTGACAACAGCTCCCCAATGGTGTCTCTGACAATCTGCTTGATCAGCTCAGTCATGGTAGGTGATAACTGAGCTGATGGGGAGTGTTCTCCTGATCCTTGAGCAAGGGAGCCACTAGACTGCAGGCTCCTGGCTGCAGCAGGTAGGTCCGATTGAGTCTTCTCCGGGTCCCCGACTGAGTCCTTCGCGCCTCTGCGTCTAGCCGGTGTACCGGGAGGTACAACAATCCTATCTGCAGCCTTCGTTGGTAGGCTCGCTCCTCGCTCCGGCTCCTTCTCTCTTTCTTCCTCTTTCCCTTCTTCTTCTACAGATTTCTAATTTACTCCTTCTCCCCATTTTTCTTTTTCTTATACTCCAGATTTTTCTTTCTCTTTTTCCTCATCTTTTTCTTTTTCTTTTTCTGCTCCTCCTTCACCTCCATCATCATGATCATCATCATCATCATCATCCTTAGCATCTTCCTTCTCCTTCTCTTCTCCTTCATCATTCTCATCATCCTCCTCCTTATCTTCTTCTTCTTCTTCTTCTTCCTGATCAACTTCTTCTCCTTCTTCATCTCCTTCATCAGCTACTTCTTCTGTTTTCTCAATCTCCTCTGTCTCCTTTTCAACTGGTATGTTTTCTTCAGGTTCTTTTTCTTCTTCATCCTCTTCAACCAAATTGATAATTTCATTCTCTTCATCAACTTCTTCAATCCTAATCTCCTTTTCTACTTCCTCCTCTTCCTCCTCCTCTCCAAAGCTACCATCAAAAATACTGAGCATTATAGAGTGGATAAAATGGTCCATGTTTGTCTCATAATTTGACATGAACCAGCTTATCTGGAGGAGTAAAGCTAAATCGACTCTTTGCAAAAATCGGTCCAACATCCTCCGTGGCTTTGGGGTATTCCCAACCACTAGTTTCAACAAAAGTTTGAAAATTTGTAAAAGACATGGTTTTTAGAGTTTTCCACTCTTTAAAAATATTTACAAAGGAGTGTTTTTCGCTTGCGGTTTGACAAGTCAAGTTGCTCAATAGAGAGATTAAAAGTATTATTTTCTAAGAGATTGAAAGTGTAATCGCCAGAATAGATATAACAAGACCTCGCTTCCTCTTCTTCGGTCATGTACACTGGAGGTGTAATAACAGTACAATTCGAAGTTTCGGATCTCGTGCAGCCGTCCGATGAGTCGGTGATCGAATCGATGGGCCGGGTATGCCGCCAGCCGCTTCTCTTCGCCGAATCTGCACTTTCTTGGCCTCTTTGGAGAGGGTTCAGTGATGACCGCAGTTGGAAGGTCCTTCGGGCCTGGTCCCCTTCTCTTGAATCGGATGGCGATTGGTGTATCGTCAGACTCATTCTCGGACTCGATCATAGCCCGATCTCACCGCAGTTGGTCCGAGTCCGATAAATCGTTTCTTGGACAAAAGCTTGAGTCTTGCAAATCCTTCAACAACCGGGCCGCCTCCCGGTGACTCCAACCTTCTTCTTGTCATGGTCCATGTGACCTAGCCTCTTGTTTGGGTGGAAAGGGTCAATGTTTCCTCGCCACTCCGATTTTCTCCAAAAGCCAACTAAGATGCGTTAACGCCAACTTATTTTTGAATTACATCTAACCTTCGAGCCATTCGACCTTGTTCACCTCGCGAACAAGTTGCCTCAAAATATAATCGCCCAATCAACTTCCTCTCGTTGAATTAACGCACCCAACACCATGAATTTTGAAGATGACAGGTTGGTCATAGCTTCCTGCCATTCCCTTGACTATATTTTTTGTGTTGTCCAGAGCTTCTCTATAAACCCTCTTCAACTCATTTATCTTCGCTGTAAACTTCTATTTCTCTCGGGATGTTTTCGATTTTGATCGTCTTCCGTGTTTCGGCGGTGATTGTTTAAGAGCTTCGACCGCCAAGCCGCGATGTTTCATCCCGAATACCGAACGGATCTTCTCTCGATCTATGGTGATAGGGATTCCGCCGATCGAGCCGTTAATCCCGTCTTTGAACCAGAGGCATTACGATAAAATTCAAGACATCTTCCTTGAACAAATGTTTGCGGGTTGATGCCGAGAAACGGTAGATTCCGTTGACTTCATCGCCTTGATTAAGTCGAGCATATCAAGTCCTCTAGATTCGCTTCTAATAATCCTTCAAATTGACGACCATGGAGAAGATGACACAGTCCTTCATCGCCTTCAAGTTTGCTCCTTCAAGAGATGCCATTTCGCAAAGAGAATTTTAGGATTTAGTGTATATTTTGCTCTGTAAGTTCTAGGGTTTCTGAAAGCGTAAAGAGGAAAGTGAAAGGGTTTTCTTCCTTATAAAGAAGATGAAAGGACGTTTGGATTAGTTTATTATAAATTTAAACGGTGGTACGCCTTTTCATATTCTTTTGAATTTCAAATTTGAATCGGTGGCCCCATTTAAAATTTGACGGTTGATTCTGATTGGCCACCGTAGAGGTTAATTAAATAGGCGTGTGACGCGTGTATTTAAAATTGCCACTTGGCTTATAACGATGTATATTTTAAATGCCATTTTAGCTAAAATAATATTTATAAATGTGGCAGATATTAATTAAGAATTAGAGATCAGTTTAGAGAACTTAGCCGTCCGATTTCGCTGATCGTTGACCACTCTGCAATAGGTTAATTGACTTCTCCCCTGGTATTCTGTACAGCTAAGTTGCTTTGTCTGGCCTTCGTCTTCTCGCCTGCATCAGCTTAGGCTGATTCTGAGGGTCCGTCCTTCCTTCAACTTGCTTCAGAACTAGATTCCCAATCTAGTAATCCAAGGTCTCTGCTAAGCTCTAGGAATCTTTCTTCTGGCAATGGTTTGGTGAAGATGTCAGCTATTTGGTAGTCTGTGCTGACTCTTTCAACTCTAACCCTTTTGTTAAGCACATGATCTCGAATGAAATGGTGCTTGACGTCAATGTGCTTCGTTCTTGAGTGCAAAACCGGATTGTTGGTTATTGCAATAGCACTATTGTTGTCACACCATATTGGAACTTCGTTGGCAATAATATTGTAGTCCCTTAATCGTTGTCCGATCCATAGAATTTGTGCACAATAACTACTGCAGCTAGGTATTCCGACTCAGAGTGGATATGGAGTTAGAAACTCGCTTCGCTAAACCAGATATCACCGTTCCTAGGAATTGACACGCCCACTAGTACTCTTCCTATTAATTTTGCATCCGTGAAATCCGCATCTCGAGTATCCCGACACTCAAGTTGTCATCCTTGGGGTACCATAGTCCAACATTAATGGTAGACTTTAGGTACTTGATTATTCTCTTGCCGCATCTAGGTGTGATTGCTTTGGCTGACTGGAATCTTGCACAAACTCCAACCGCATATGATATGTCCGGCTCGCTGCGATAGGTACGTAAGAGATCCGATGAGTCCTCTCAGAGTGGGTTGAGTCCACCGATATTCCCGCCTGCCTCGCATCCAGTGAGTACTTGTGGTCATTGGAATTCTTGCGGGCTTGGCCGATTCCATTCCATATCTCTTGATAAGATCTCTAGTATACTTTGCTTGGTTGATGAAAATTCCTTTTTCCATCTCGCTAACTTGTAATCCGAGAAAGAAGTTAAGCTTTCCCATCATACTCATCTCAAATTCTCCTTGCATGAGGTTGGAGAATTTCTCGCATAGTTCTGGATTGGTTGATCCGAATATGATGTCATCCACATAAATCTGAACTATTAATATGTGGCCTTCGTGCTCCACTCTAAATAGGGTCTTGTCCACTTTTCCTTTGCAAAATCCATTTTTCTCAAGAAACACGCATGGTGTTTCATACCATGCTCTCGGTGCTTGCTTGAGTCCATACAGAGCCTTCAACAGCTTATAGACTTTGTCTCCTTTGACAAAACCTGGGGGTTGCTCTACATAGACTTCTTCTTCTAGGATTCCATTCAGAAACGCACTTTTCACATCCATCTGGTAAACTTCAAAATCCTTGAATGCAGCATATGCGAGGAATAGTCTGATGGCTTCTAATCTTGCAACAGGTGCATAAGTTTCATCAAAATCTATTCCCTCACACTGTGCATATCCTTTTGCTACGAGTCTGGCTTTATTCCTAACAACAGCTCCGTCTTCATCACTCTTGTTTTTATACACCCATTTGGTGCCAATAACTTTCTTGTGATCGGTGCATCTGTTAGTTCCCAAACTTTGTTTCTTTCCATCTGCTCCAATTCCTCTTGCATGGCATTAATCCATGAATAATCTTCCAAGGCTTGTTCTCGTAGTCTTGGGTTCAATTTGTGACATGAAACATGAGAACATCGCCATTCTCGGTAGAGTTGATCGCCTTGTCTTGACTCCATCACCAACTTTCCGATGATTTGTCAATTGGATGATCCTTAAGCCATTTGGGGATCTCGCCCTCTTCGGGTTTGTTCTCTGTTGATTGCTCGTGGTTATCTCAGACTGGATTCTCGCCCAGAATCGATCTACCGCCTTGTCATCTCTGCAGCTTGGTTCTCGAATCGCAGATGAGTCTTTGTCTGCTTCCATTGGTCTTTCAAAGAAGAATCGGATCGGATAGGTTTGGTGATCCTGCCTCGATCTGCATTGGGTCTTCATCACCGCATTGGGTCATCAGCCGACCGCAGTGAGTCCACCATTCCAGTGTCATGTACAATGACTTCTTCAAGGGTTGCCGACTTGAGCTTGTTCTCAATTTGCTCAAGTTGTTTCTGTACTCAACGGTAGATTCATCAAAAACAACATGGGGTGTTTCCTCCACAACTAAGGTTCTTTTGTTGAAAACTCTATATGCCTTGCTTCTTTGGGAATATCCCATAAATAGACCATCATCGCTTTAGCATCAAAGGCATTTAGCCGTGTTTTACCGTTGTTGTGGATGAAACACTTGCAACCAAAAACATGAAAGTAAGCAACAGAGGAGTTCTATTATTCCAAACCTCATAGGAGTTTTGCCATGTCTCCCTACTATCATACTCCTGCTCAGGTGTGGCAGTCGTGTTAATGCTTCAGCCCGTAACCTCTTGGGTAGGTCCGCTCGCAATCATGGACCTTGCCGCTTCCTTCAGGTTCTGTTCCTTCTTTCAAGAACACCATTCTCGTCAGCGCCCTGCCGCAGAGCTCATGCCGATCCCATTCGATCGCTGAAATCGCTTATCGCCTTGTTGAGAAACTCTCCTCCTCTATCCGATCCGATCTTGATTATGGAGAGGGATTTCTCATTCTGGATCCTTCTCAAGCCTCGTAACTTGGTCAAGGTTTCACTTTTCTTGAATAGAAAGATGATCCAAGTGTACCTTGAATAATCATCTACAATCACAAGAGCATGCTTTCGCGCTCAAAGTCCTTGGATTGATGGGACCAAATAGATCCATGTGGAGTAGATCTAAGATCCTTGTTGTGAGCGTTGTAGGTGACCGGCTTGAACGACGCCTTGGTCTCGCTTTCCTTCGACATGCATCACAGAGTGCTTCCTTCTTGAATACTTCATTTGGAAGTCCTCTCACCACCTTCGAGAGCTAATCTTGTTGATGGCTTTGAAGTTCAGTGACATAGTCTTTTGTGCCACAACCATCCATTCTCGCCATACGCCTTGGATAGAAAACAGGAGTTAGGTGTTCCGTGTTCCAATCAATCATGTATACATCTCTTCTTCTAAACCTTGTAGCTTTATTTCTCCAGATAAGATGTCTATCACCATACACTTCAAAATGGTGAAGACTACTAGATTCTTCTCGCCGCAGAATCGGCTTATGCTCAGAGGTTGTACTTGAGCCCTTTGACATAATGAATTTTGGATATTACAATGTTTCCTGCAACTCTCCAAAGCCTTTTGTCTGTCCTCTAGAGCTATCTCCAAAGGTTACATCGGACCTCTTTCCTTGATATATTTGGTCAAGATCCTCTTGTTCCCTTGGCCATGTGCCTCGAGCATCCAGAGTCTACAAACCACTCTTCACCTCCAAAATTTGAGCTTGAGGAGATGTGGTTGTAGTCCTTCCATCTTTTCTCGCAATTAAACAAGCAGAGATTTAGGTACCCAAATTTGTGTGGGTCCTTTGGGGTTAGTTGGTTTCTGGAGAATTGATTTCTCCTCGATTATAGGAATTGTCATTATTATTATAACCCTTATACGGTGCCTGTGGTCGATGTCTAAATCTCCAGTTTCGATTGTATAACTGATATTACTCAAAATAGTGTGGGCCATTTCTAAATCTAGCCGAGACCATTTGTTAAACCTTTGTGGTCTCCACACTTGTTCATTTTGGTAATTTGGATAACCTTGAGGTTTCCATCCGCCTCCCATTATGAAATCTATTTTTGGGAGTTGTTGGTAATAGTGGGCATGTTGTCCTGTCATTGCTTTTGCACACGCCTAGTCGCCTGTCTAGGTGGTCTGGGTAACTTGACCGCACTCTAGACGTTTGACTCATTGCCGCCTGCTTTTGAAATTCGGTTTATACACAGGCTCGTGATTGAGACCATTGTTTCTCCCTTGATAAACTTGGTTTCGTAACTAGAGGGAGTGTGAGAATCATATCCAAGGCCCGATTTGGTATATAATGACCTTTATAAGTACACAATTCGCCCAGAGTTGAAGACGCCTTCGTGGAGGTTATTTCGCGCCCGAGTTTTATTTAATCATGTGCTTAGTAAACTCGGCTTTGGCATGAGCAAGTGCAAATGACTTTTCTTTAAGTAAAATATTTAGCCGGTCTATCTCAAATTGTATTGACACTTGCCTGGTTTTTAAAATCACCGTAGTTGTCTCAACCTTATTTAAATCTAGCCGAGTTTTTCAAATCATTTTTCACCGCCTATTCTCATCTTGGTACCGAGTCTTCTCATTGACATACTTGGTGTGCGATTTAAGTGTTTCAAAATCTTTGAATAATCGATTTACTAATTCATGTAAATCCATATCTTGTGACATGGCCGAGCTATTATTTGAACCGGTAGAGGTTTAGAGGTTACCTCTTCATCACCAAGTTTGCCATCGTGCAATCATACTCCTCGCCTTCATCGTAAAAGAAACCGCCGCTTGATTCGACATGCTCCTGGTCTTCTCCGATGAGAGCTTTTCTTCCGTCTTCCTTTCGCCCACCTCCTTCTTGGTTTCATCCTTCTTGAGCTCGGGACAATCCATTGGATGTGTCCTATTTTATGACAAATTGTAGCATTCAACTTTCCAGCTTCCAAATTTCCGGTTCCTTCTTGGGTTCTCCTTGTAGTTTTTCTTATACTTGGAGTAGTTCTTTCAAATTGTGAACCTTTGCATAATGAACGCCATTTCTTCCTCAAAATCTAGTGGATTTGGAGGTTTCACATCGGATAGGCTCTTAGCAGGGACTCACCGCAAATGCGATTCCCTTCTCTCGCAGCTCGATTGAGGATGAGCTTGGAAGCTCGAACTCATAAGCCTTTAGATCGAGAACAACTCCTGAATCTTTATCTTATTCAGTCTTTGGATTCTCTCATAGCTACGGCCTTCATGCTCCATTCAGATTGAGTGATCCGAGGACCTTGAGTGCCATTTCCTGTTGCCATAAGTTTTGCCCAGGAGTTGATTTCATTGATAATTTCAAAGTGAACCTTGTGTCCACTTGGTATATTGATTCACCATTCTTCATTTTAAAGTTGTCAAACTTTTGGATAGCTATTGACAACTTGTTTTCCTTGATCAGCTCCGTTCCTTCACACATTAGAGCTAATGTGTCCCAAATCTCTTTGGCATTCTTACAATTTTTGATCTTGACCATTGTGGATTTGTCAAGAGTTTGGTATAGCACATCTCCGGCCTGTTGTCAAGATCGCGCCTTTCTCTCTTCGGGGGTCACTCCGTTCTCTTCTTAGGGATCTTTTCGGCCTCCCACCGCGATCTCCTACCGTGTTGTCCTTCTCGAAAATGAATGGACCGTCTTCAATGATGCACCACATGTCGTCATGGATTGAAGATAAATGTGCTCGCATTCTTATCTTCCGAGATCATACTCACAACCGAAAAGACAGGAGTCTAGAGTGCATGTGTTCCATTATAACGTGAGAGATAAGATATATATCTAGTATAGATCTGGTTCGTGAGAAAAAATGAACCAACCGCTCCGATACCACTTGTAGGTCACAAGTCGTCCAGAACAAGTCTAGAGGGGGTGAATAGACTTGTTGAAACTCTTGAACTCTTTTTCCGAAGAGTGAGTTTCTTCACTGATAATCAAACAAATGACTTGGAGTCGTTTGTTCTTGGATAAGTGCGGAAGTCACCGATGACGAATATAAATTAATCTTAATGAAACACTTAACAATGTATGCAGTAGCTTAGAGTATGATGCAAGAAACAAAGAATAACACATGCGCTATAGTGGTCTCAGAGGTGGGGTAATCCTCTACTAATCCACTTTTCTCCAAACTACTGAGATGAATTCACTATAATTTTCAACCAAAGGATAAAGATTACAGTTGATTCACAACACACTACAACAGCCTTCCAACCGGTGGAATTCCGTGCCGTTGTACACACACTCGATCGCCTTGCACCTCTTGATCCTCGATCCTCGGATGCCTTTACACCGCTACTTCAACCAAAGGAAGTACCCCGTACTCAAGATTTAAAGACAAGAGTGTTTATCTTCTCCAACTTAAGAGCTTCCTTGAATATGAACTTTTGGATCTCGCTTCTTTTTTCTCGATGCTATTTGATTGCTTGAGATTGCTTTGTTTGCTTTGATCGCTAGAGTATATGTTCGCACCGGTAGTTGCTCGCCAAATCTTCGGATATATATAGATCACGATCTCGAGCTTCTTCCCGTAGCCGTTGCAAATCTTTGAACAAATCCGTCCGTTGGAGAGAGACTTCATTGTTTAATCTTTTCTGAACGTTGCAAGGCTGGATTCCCATTATTTAATTTTATCTTCCGACCGTTGTGAGGACTTCTGCATGTGAGCGCCGAATCTTTTGAATATAAAAGTATTAAAGTCTTCACGGTGGGTTAGGATGATTTAATTAAATAATATCTCTTGCGGGAATCACTCCAATTTGTCTCTTCACGTTGCATGTGAGCTTTCCGTAATATTTGACTTTTCAAAGCATGCTGACGTGGATTTGGAGTACTAGGTCAGAGTTGAGTAGCCGATGTGCGCTTACATCTCTGCAGTAGGTTCTCTCGATCGCTCACCGCTTGAGACTTGTCTCGATCAGTGACTTCCCGAGGTACTGCTGCAGCCTGGTCAAACTTCTCGATAAATTTTAGTTGACTGTGGCTACTCTGATTTGAAGTCGGCTGTACTTCTCTGATGGACTAGGCTGTACTTTAGTACTTAGCCAATTTTCAGCCTAGCTAACTTTGGCCTATAGAAGATACTCATTTGGTTCTTCTTTACATTTTGCCAATTTTTATACTTAACATATTTTGGCCTATGGAAGATACTCATTTGGTTCTTCCTTACATTTTGCCAAGTAATAAACATTTGATTTTAAATTAATGACATCATCAAAATCTAACAAGTATTCCTAACATTGCTAATATGATTCAATTTGTTTTGTTAGTTTAATTATTTGTGCTTTGTAAGGTGATTGGATTTTGAATCATTACAAATATATTTTTATTGTGAATTTATATAATAAGGTATCAGATATATTAATCTCTCAGTCCGTAAAGAATTATTTTCATAAGAAATACTTACTATGTTATTTTATAAAAATATAATAATCGCTTTGATATGCACATATTTTTTGGGTCGTTGATTGCATAAAGGTTATATATATATATATATATATATATATATATATATATATAACACCCCAATCCGCTCAGGGATATTACACGCCGTAGAACCTTTCCTCAAGGATCTACCAGGCTAGTAACAACATGAAACATATCGACAATGCCTTTAAGGCTAAAATGACTCAGTAGACCGATTTGGCCTTTCAATAAGTACATACAACTCAAATACAACTCGTTCCCACGCAGGGGTCAAAACACAACCACACCCGTACAACGGGAAAAATATAGCAATGAAAATAAAGTACAATCGAACCAATACACGACGTACGGTTCCTCATGTGATTAGTATCGATCATCTTTCATCATCCTTCGTGCCGACCCCGTGTTATGCTCCAAAACCCGAATGCAAAAACAGACATCCACCCCCCGAATACTCGGGGTTAGCAAACTCCACTGTTTTGCTAGTGCAAGAACAAAGTGCAAATACGAGCCATACAATTCACATTCCACGAACGATAATAATTCGGAATCCTCAAAGATTCAAATACAACAGGATGAACACTTCCCGAGGCAAGAGTTTGAGTAAAGACTTCCCAAAATTTCAAGATCAAAATATCAAGGGAAATAATTTATAAAATGATTTGAAATACCATCGGGAGTTTTAATAGAAAACAATTTAGGATTATCAAATCCCACTTTTCAAAACCCAAAAGACAAAAGGGGGTCACCGCCCCAAAGGTTTACTTTCCGAAAATTGACATTTACCAAACCGTTGGGATTTTAGCCCCAAATCCGTAAAATGACTTTTACAAAACCATTGGGATTTTAGCCCCAAATCTCTTCAACTCACGGTACACAAGAACGACCACAAGGTTCGTCTCCCAACATCAAAATCCACAAATAAAGGATTTAAAACAAACAACAAAATACTCTAGTGCCATCCTAGACAAGTAAGCCAAACGAACAACTTACCTCTTACACACTTAGTCAATGCATGCACTCATAAAAACCGTTCGAAAGCACTCATTTCCGGAAATGCCATAATCAAATCACATTTGCAAAATGCACCACAATTAACCGTCGATCCACGTCTCTGTGGACCCCTACCGAGACCCCGTCGGATCTAACCCGTAGTGGTTAAAAGCAAGCTCGTCGATCCACATCTCTTGTGGACCCCTACCGAGACCCCGTCGGATCTAACCCGTAGTGAGCATACACACACACACGTTACTCATGCAATACTAATATGCTAAGAATGTAAGTTCATTAAGAATACTCACTAGAGATGGCCATTAACTCGACACCATTATCAAACTCTTCAAAACACAATAACAAGATTAAATACGGAATACACGATTCCATAACTTTAAACAATAGGAGTATCATCATCAAATCCTTCAACGTTCAAAATAATCAAATCATAATCAATTCCCAAAACACACCATTCACAAAACACACACGCATTTTGAAAGAAAGCCTTTAACGAGGCCAAACCGAAATCTTTTGAAACTTCATTTCAAACAACCAAACAAACACACCAAGACGATCACCGATCATCATATCCATAAAATAAGAAAAGTATGGGCAAGGTACTTGCCTCGAATAACCACAACACGGAGAATCGGCCGAAGTAGGTTGGCACGAACCGACTACGAACTCGCCGACTCCACCGAATGACAATCCACAACAATGAACTACGAACGAAAACAATAACAACGAAAATGAATTCCAAAGTATGACCCAAAGCCGCTGAATTCAAAGAACAAATGACGAAAGTTCAAGGATTTTCCCCAAAATGGCCAAAAACACGATTCGTCCCGTCAAAACCCGAAAACGGAATTTCAAGTTGAAATATGGATATACAATCCATAGAATATGTTTAACAACATTATTTAACCATAATCGATCCATCGAAAACGGATGAAAAATGAGATCGAGGACAAATCCCCCAAAAAGTCAATTCGAAGGAAATCAAGAAATATACTTCGATTCGACGAAGAACAATGGATTAAATGATGTTAAACACAAGAATACTACCAAGATTAATCATACCCATTGATGTAACCGAGCTGATCGGTCACCAAGAACCGGGTTAATCTTAGAAGTTTAGCTAAGGAAACCCAAAATATATGAAGTACTCTCTTTTCTTTCTCTCTCTAAAATATGCTGTATTCTCAGAGTGTGTCTTTCTGAGGAACCCCCTCTCTCCCTTTTATAGGAGGAGGGTGCCTTGTTATCTGAGATTTTTCCTGATTCCCAGAGAGAATCCCGGATATCCAGGGATTCAAGCTGCGATTTTCCATCCCTGGATTTCCGGGATTGCAAGGTATGGGCTCTCAATCCCTGGATCTCCGGGATGGCAAGGTATGGGCTCTCAACCCCTGGATCTTAGGGATTCTGTCAGGTGAGTCAGGATATTCTTTCTCAAGAGTTCGACCTTCCTGAGTTCGGTGGTTTTTAGGTCGGCTCATCCCTATTCAAATCAATAGTTTGAGAGACCTTTGAGGTCGGCGACCTGTTATCGGATATCATAGGTCAGCGGGGGCCTCCGAGGTCGGCGCCCTTCTAACAGATGTCACAGCTAAACGGGACCTCCGAGGTCGGCGACCTTTATCAGATATCCTAGGTCAACGGGGCCTCCGAGGTCGGCGCCCTTCTAACAGATGTTATAGCTAAGTGGGGCCTCCGAGGTCGGCGACCTTCTAAAGGGCCTTGGGGTTGTCATCTCCTTATCTAAGAACCTAGGTCGGACTTTTATTGGTCCATATTTTAAACCGGGTTTTCAGGGAGCGTACATTCGACGTCCTATCAACCAGTCCCCCCTACTCTAGTCGAGCTGTAAGACCGAGTAGAGTAAGATTTGTTTACAACCGGACGACCTTGACGCAATTATCCTTGGGACTCCCGTTCCCAGATAACGAGGCTCTTCGGACTTTGTGCGCTATAATTAACTCGTTTTTCCTTTTCCCGCCTCCCAAACGTCGCGTCGATGGCCGGCCAGTGTCGACTCGCCATAGGTCGGCTAAGACGGTGCCGAATCCTTCTGCTCCTTCGAATAGGCATCGGACGCCCAGATCGTCCCTATTCTTCTTGGTTTTTGCCCCTCCCTCCTATAAAAGGAGGTCTTCTTCCCCCTTTATCACTTCCAAGTTTTTATACCTCAACCTCTCGTGCGAAAATTCTCAGCGACACTAGCGATCACATTATCTGTCCCCGGCGACGCGCTTGCTCTACCTTTCTCCGCGAACTTCCACCCAATCCCATGGGTATGTTCATCTAAACATCTCTTTAGCTTTTTGATTTGTTTTGTATATTTTCCTTTTCTTCTTCCTCCCTTTTTCTTCCTTTAGTTATGTCGTCTGCTTGATTCTCAAAATATTTCCGCGAATCGGCCGTGAACTCTTTTTGGAGGGTCTTTCCTCTTCGATGGGGATTCGGGGTAGGTCGGGGCGAGCTACTAGTTCCTCTCTCCGTCTTAGGGATGAGCCTTTAGGTGACGTGAGATCGTCCGAGCTAGGTGACATCCTCCTCCTCGCATCCCCTAATCATTGTAGATCCTCCTTCCTCCCCCATAGACGAGGTAATCGTGACCGCCTTTTAGCCGACCCATATCGACGGTTGTAGGGGCGACCGGAGTTCTCCTCCCCATCCTCTATCGAGGACTAGCCCACCCGCTACTGCTAGTTTTATAAGATTTCTTAGGCTTCCCCGGGTGGGAATTTGTCACACCTCGTGCTAGCGATACCCCTGCTCATCCTCCTCCGGTCATATTACTGGTTTGTGGATCGTGTGAGCAAAGGGTCTTCACTTTCCACCCCATCCCTTCCTTGTCTCTCTCTCCGTTAAATACAATCTTCCTCAACCAGCTTCTCTCATAACTCTTTTCGCTACATGGTGGGTTTTCTCATCGTGTCATTACGTACATGAGGAACCCGACTGGGCTTTTTCTATTTTTGCTTTGGGCTAAAGAGTTTTAAAGGCTCTTTTACTTGACTTCAAACAACGCCATTTCTTCACCCACCTCCTTCCAATGTGAAGGACTGGAGGTCCCGCTTCTTTTTCCTTCGGCTCCCACATCCGATTCTTGGGGCTTTCCTACGCAATGGACGCAGCTACTCCGAGCCAGATCCTATTCCTAGGCATAGTTCCATCCGGCCGCGTGGGTCGAGAAAGTTCGGGAATGGAATGCCATTCCCTATAATGCTTTCCACCGACGCAATTCCATGATCTTCTGTTCCATTGTGGGCTGAGCTCGAATCCCTACCCGGCTATCCCTGACATTGGTAGGCTTTATCTATATATATTTTTTTTTAGATCTTTGTTATTTTGCTTTTTAGCTATTTCCTTGACCGTTTGTATTGTTTTTTGTAGATCGGTTCATGCGGACCTGCCAGTCGGATGCCTCCAAGCCGGCTGAACCAATAAAAGAGAAGGTCCCTAAGTCGACGAATCCTCCCAAGGAGAGGGCGGAGGGCTCGTCCAAAGCTAAACGGAAGGTTCCTGCCGCCCCAAGTCCGGGGTAACTCTCCCATCCGACTGCTCCTACCTTGACCACTGGACGAGGCTCGCGAGCCTGCCTCGGCAGCCTTCAGTCACTCGAGGGCCTCTTCTCCTAGCTCCCCGCCTAAATGGCCGAAGACCGCGGGTCTTCCTGTGTCCTGGCTATGGAGACTCTTCTCCGTTGCAAGGAGTTTGAGAGATTTCTCCTTATTTTAGCTCCATGGTCCCGCCAAGGATAAGTCGGGGTTACGAGACGCCGAGGAGGACCCTAAATCGATGCTATGATGATGTACTTTGGGAAGGTATTCCCTTTTCGCCTTCATACCCCTTTTGGTTATTTTTATGTTTATTATTACCCTCTGCCGACTCTGATATAACTTCTTGTGCGCTTCTTCGCCACCTTTGTGACCTTCGCCGAGGATCATAAGCTCGGCACTACTTCTTCTTCGCAGCCTCACCCGGATGCAAGCCGACTGAGGCCGCCGTCGGCCAATTCTGATCTTTCGGCCCGGCTTCAGGAGAGGGAGTATCGCTTAGATGCTGCCCTTAAGAAAAATTCTGAGCGGGAGGCGGTTTTAGAGCGGGCCCAGATGGCCAATGTTCAGCTAAACCAAGAGCTGAAATTTTGGAAGACCATGTCTTTAGCTGAAACGGAGAAGGTGGGCCAACTCGAGGCTCAGTTGTCGGAAGCTAGGGCCGAATCCGAAAGGATAGCTCAACTTGAGGCACGGGCTAAGGCTGAGTTGGAGAAGGTCGCCGACCTCGAAGCTCAAGCTAGAGCGGCATCGGAAAAGGTGACCCTACTGGAGACTCAACTAGCCGAGGCTAGATCCGAGGGATCGTCTTATGAGTGCGGGGTGACGGATGGCCGACGTCGATTCCTGACTAGTGACGTTGGTCACTCTTTTCTGGAGGCCTACCGTTCCGCCCTCCTGGCCCGGTATCATAATTCCACCGCATTCCTGGTTAAGCTAGCCCCAGCTGCGACACAATATTTTGATTTTGCTCTGACTCGTGCTCGTGAGCAGCTAGCTTCATTGCGCTTTTCGGGCGAGCTGGACCGGGATGATGCATTAGACGGGGCTCCCGTTCCTTCGGGTTGGTCTGGGGACGTGGAAGAATCTCCGGAGGCGGCCTGGTGGAAGGACGCCCTTGAGGAGTCCATAAAGCACCGCTTAGATTTGAGCCGCTTCTGATCCTCCCAGTTCACCTGTTAAGGCCAGCACTCCTAGTCCCGAGGTGGTTGGGACCGATCGTGATGCTTCTCCTCCGTTGCCTCCTCCGTCTTCAGAGCCTGTAGCTTAGTATAGACAATGTATATTTTTCTTCTGTTTCTTTTTCCCTACTTTATTTGTACTGGCACAGCTATTTTGAATGACAACTTTTTGAGTTGAATATACTTTGGGTTTGTGTGCTTTGTATGACAAGTTGATATAGTTCGGTGTTGCTTGTAACCTTGATGTATCTTGTGCCTGTTTGATTTGATACGATTACTTTCCGATATGGCCCGACTTTTAAATTTCGAAAAATCCTAAATGTAATCCAACCAGTTTGACTTAATCTTTTCACCGATCTTTAGTGTAGGTTGGGTATTTCCCTTAGTCATAGCTTCATAGGTCGGTTCACCCTTACTCGGATCTGGAGGCGTTTCGCCTATTCAGATGTCAGAGGGCGGTTCACCCTTACTCGGATCTGGAGGCGTTTCGCCTATTCAGATGTCAGAGGGCGGTTCACCCTTACTCGGATCTGGAGGCGTTTCGCCTATTCAGATGTCAGAGGGCGGTTCACCCTTACTCGGATCCGAGGCGTTCGCCTATTCGGATGTCGAGGGCGGTTCACCCTTACTGGATCCGAGGCGTTTCGACTATTCAGATGTCAGAGGGCGGTTCACCCTTATTCGGATCTGGAGGCGTTTCGCCTATTCAGATGTCAGAGGGCGGTTCACCCTTATTCGGATCTGGAGGCGTTTCGCCTATTCAGATGTCAGAGGGCGGTTCACCCTTACTCGGATCTGGAGGCGTTTCGCCTATTCAGATGTCAGAGGGCGGTTCACCCTTATTAGGATCTGGAGGCGTTTCGCCTATTCAGATGTCAGAGGGCGGTTCACCCTTACTCGGATCTGAAGGCGTTTCGCCTGTTCAGATGTCATTTCTAGTTTTACTTGATCAACACATTCAGAGAGATATATTTTTGTAATAGACTTTCATTAAAACAACATAAGCTTTTTTCCACATCTCTTCACACAAAATACTTTTTTAAGTGACATATGTTCCAAGGTCTTTTGATGAGGTGCCCTTCCATATCCTCAAGCTCGTAAGCTCCTCCCGCATAAATTCGGATTACCTTGTAAGGGCCTTCCCAGTTCGGCTCCAACTTTCCTGTTTTCCGAGGGCATCACCGCCTAAGCACCAAATCACCGACTGAATTATCTCTTCCCGACTCTTTTGTCATGAGCCGCTTTTGTCGCTTTTGTATCTTTCACTGTGCCGCCGCTTCCTCCTTTCTTCTATGGTATCTAACGCCTCCTTCATTATTTCCTCGTTCTCCACCTCGTTGAACCATCGAACCCGATGGGACATTTCTCCGACTTCATGGGATGACGGCCTCGGACCCGTAGACCATACATCAAGGGTGTTTCTCCCGTTGACGATCTAGGTGTGGTCTGTACGACCATAGTACCGAGCTAAGTTCATCCACCCATCCTCCTCCCACTTTGTCTAAGCGGGTTTTTATCCTGCAAGATTGTTCTTAGTTACCTCTACTTGCCCATTAGCTTGCGGGTGAGCAACCGCAATAACCTTTGCTTGATATGCATACCTCGCACCAGATCGGGTTCTCTTCCCATTGAATTGGGTTCCATTATCTCGAGATGAGTATCTGGGGCGCTCCGTACTGCAGCAAATGTTGTTAAACAGAAACTTATGATTCTTTGCTCGGTTATGGTGGCCACGGGCTCGGCTTCTACCCATTTTCTCAAGTAGTCTATGGCTACTATTAAGAACTTTCTTCCTCCCGAGCCGTGTGTAACGCCCCATGATATCAATTCCCATTTAGCGAATGGACAGGGCGCTCCCATGGTGATCATATCCTCTAGGGATATGAATTAAGGGTGCGTGCACTTGACATTTTGGCATCGCTTAACCATTTCCACGCTTTCTTGCTCATGGTCGGCCAAAAGAAACCACTTTTAGCGTTTTGCTAATCAGCGCTCTTCCTTTGGTATGGTCTCCGCAAAGACCCTTCATGGATTTCTTCCAATACACTTCGCCCTTCTTCTTCCGAGATGCATCGTAGGTATGGCCCGAGGTAGGACCTCTTATATAGCTCATCATTAATGCAAAGAACCTCACGCTCTTCGCACAATTTTCATTCTTTCTTGTCTCTCCTTGGGTAATTCTCGCCCTTCTTAGGTATGCCAACAAAGGAGTTCGCCAATCTGCCATCTCATTCACCTCCATCACTGTTTCATGATGCTACTTCGGCCGCTCCCAATCATTCGTTCGCGAGCAATCCACTAAGGAGCTTCCCATCTTTGCTAGGTAATCAACTTTTGCATTCTCCGACCTAGGGATATGGATTAACTTCCATTCCCTAGTTTTTTGCACCTCTTTCACTTCCTCCACATACTTCTTCATCCGATCTTCATTTATCTCAAATTTTCCTTCTACTGTTGTGTGACCATTGGGAATCGAGTAAGCAATGAGTCGTCGCGCGCCCAAGTCTATTCCCACCGCATTCCCTTAACTGTGGCTTCATATTCGCCTCGTTGTTAGATGCCCAAATCGAATTTTATGGCATACTCTAATTGCTCACCTTCCGGGTAGTGAGGATTATCCTCGCCTGTAACCACCGGTTGTCGCCGATCCATCCACATGCAACATCCACTGTCCTTCCGGTGGCGATGGCATGGCCCCCTCTTGGATAAAGTCTGCTAGGGCTCGAGCTTTAATCGCCGTTCTCGCTCATATTCCATGTCGTACTCCCATTTCTACCGCCCACTTCACTGCATTACGACGACACATTAGGTCGCCCTAATATCTCTCTCAAGGGCAAGTTGGTTCGCAATTTTATCCGGTGGGCTAGGAAATAGGGCCTCAATCGCTCGGCCGTAACCACTAATGCCGCGCCTTTTCTAGCTCCTGAGTAGTTCCGTCGCTCCTTGCAAGATTCGGCTTGTATAATAAATGGGCTTTTGTTTATTCATTTCTTCTCTTTGCAAGACCGAGCTCACCGCTCCTTCTCCCACGGATAAGTAGAGTACAAGATCCTCTCCTGGTACCGGTTTGGTGAGTAGGGGCATCTCGGCCAAATACTCTTTCAATTTTCCAAATGCCGTTTGCGCTTCCGGGGTCCATTCGAACTTGTTCCCTTTTCTTAAGAGTTTAAAAAATGGGAACTCCTTCTCGTCCGAGCGTGATATGAAACGGCTCAGCCGTGCTATTCTTCCCGTTAGTATCTGGATATCCTTTATATTTTTTGGAGGATTCATTTGCAGATCGCCTTGACCTTCTCCGGTTGACCTCGATTCCTTGTTCTGTGACCACATACCCCAGAATTTTCCCGATTTGACTCCAAAAGAACATTTTGATGGGTTGAGCTTCATTCCGTACGTGCGCAGGTTCTCGAACGTCTCTTCTAGGTCCCCGATATGTTCTCCGCCTTCACACTTTTCACTAGCATGTCATCCACGTATACCTCCATGTTTCGCCGATTTGGGATTTAAAGATTCTGTCGACCATCCTCTCGATATGTAGCTCCCGCATTTTTCAATCCAAAAGGCATGCGTACATAACAAAAAGTTCCCTTTGAAACCACAAAACTAACCCTCTTCCGTCTCCTAAAAGTAGAGGAATTTGATGATATCCTTGGGAAGCGTCCATCATACCGAGTAACTCGCACCCGAGGTTGAATCAACCACCGATCTATGCGGGGTAACGGGTAGTGATCCTTGGGACATGCTTTATTTAGGTCCCTAAGTCCATGCACATCCTCCACTTCCCCGGCCCTTCCCTACCATCACAAGCTGGATAGCCACTCCGAAACTGGATCTCCATTATGTGCCCAAATCGGAGGAGCTTATCGACCTCTTCCCCAACGACTTCTCCATCTCTCGGCCCGAAATGCCTCCTCTTCTCGCTTTATCGTCTTATGGTGGGGTCGATGTTCAACTCGTGTTCGGCAATCGCTGGGCTGATTCCCACCAGATCCTCACCGCGAACGCGAAAATGTCCACGAATCTTCTTAGCAGTCGATGAGGCTTTCCTTTATTCCATCGTCCAACCGACTTCCCATGCGAGTCTTTGTTTCCGCTTCTGGAACCAATTCTATTTCTAGTAACTCCTCGTTGGGCTTGACACCTTCTTCCTCGCCTTCCTGTGCCTTCGATTGCTTATTCCTCTTAGACTCGGATCCGAACCCCGAGCTCGGGTGTCCTCTTCCGCGCCGCACTCCTCGCTACGGTTGTTTGATAACAAGAACGGCGACAAACCGATCTCCTGCTACTTCTCCCACCTCACCTCCTACGGGGAATTTTACTTTCATGTGCGCGGTAGAGGCTACTGCTTCGAATTTGTTGAGCCCTGGTCGTCCTAAAATGGCGTTATAGGCCGATTTGGTGTCCACCACTAAAAATCTGAGTGTCTTGACCTTCCGATGGGGCATCCGACCTAGTGCTACTGGAAGCACCACTTCTCCAACTGGTTGCACCTCAGTCATACAAAACCCATAGAGCGCGGTATCTACCTTTCTCAATTCCACTTCCGTGTTCATCTGCTTGAAACAACATAGAATAAGATGTCTACCGAGCTTCCCGTATCGATAAACACCCTTTGCACATCGTAATCGCGATTTCGCCGTGATGACCAACGCGTCATTGTGGGGCGTATGTATCCCATTATAATCCATGGGGCTGAACTGAATGATAGGCCCACTGCCTACAGAGGCGACCTCCTTGAGTTGATGAGACCTAGCCTTTCGTGCGTGGGCTTTTCTAGCCTGATTAGAACTTCCGCGGTTGGTCCCCCGATATCATGTGGATCACCTTTTTTAGCCGGGAGCAATGGGTCCCCGAGGAGCTTTTCACCCCCGCCTCCTTGGGGCATGGGTGGTTGCCTCCGACCTCCATTTCTCTCGTTGATATGTGAACTCCATCGATGTCCCGCTCGGACCAGCCTCTCGATCTCATCCTTAAGGTGCTTGCATTCGTCTGCTTTATGCCCGTAATCATTGTGGAATCGACAATAAAGCTCGATTTCGGCTGGTTGGCCTATTAGGCGAGATGCAGCCACTCGATGACCCCGCTCATCTTACCCTCAACCGCTTCCAAAACCTCGGCTCTCCTCATTGTTAGTGGGTCAGATTGGTCAAATCTTGGTCGCCTTAGAACGATATCGTTCTTCTTCCGACCGCTTTTTCCCGTGACATTTCTTCCCGAGGCAAATTTCCTTGAAAGGTGTACTCCTCCCGTCGTATCAATCTGCTGGACCCCCTTTCCCCATCCTCGGGCTTTTCATGCAACTCCTCCATATCCTTCTCGGTTTCCTCAACATTGATGTACTTCGAGCATCGGGCTAAGACCTCATCGTATGTTCTGGATGGTTTTTTAGCTAATGAGGTGCGTAACAACCCCGGCCTCAGTCCCTGCGTCAAGGCACTAGTTTTTACTTCTTCTGACGATGAGGGTACCTCCAGACACGCCTTCGTGAATCGGGTCACATAAGCTCTCAGCGCTTCTCCAGAATATTGCTTGATACTGAACAAGGACATGAAGGTCTTTTGGTGCGCCATGGCGCTGGCAAAGTGCGTCAAGAACGCGGAGCTGAAAGTTTTGAAGCCGGTGATTGACCAGGGGTATCCGTGGAACTAATCCCGAGCCGACTGCTGCAGGCTAAGAATGCCCCGCAACTCACGGCATCCGAATATCTATGTAGTAACGCCATGTTCTCGAATCGGTATAAATGTCGGGTAGGATCTCGAGAGTCCATCATAGGTGAAGGTAATGTACCCTAAACCCATACGGAGCTCGGCTGTAGTATGCCTTTCCGAGAAGGGATGGCTGGATGACTTTCCATGTCCCTCCCCGCAACCCTCTGCCGCAACTCTTCCAGCCTCGCCCCGCATGCCGGATATCAAGGGATCCTGCTTTTTCCCGCCTAGATCGCTCCCATATTTTTGGATAACTCTCCCATGTTCTTCCCGCCGATCAATTTCTTCCGCCCATCCGAAAGGATGGGTATTATTTTTCGTGGTACCCTTTGTTTTTCGACCTCCGGCTCTTCTGGATTGCACCGCGATTATGTCGGCTAAGGCTTCCTTCGCTGCTGTAATTGTGCTTGGTGCGACTTCTTCTACAGGTGACGGCTTTTCCGCAGTCGCTTCTCCACCCGCCGCTGCTAGTTCCTCTTCTAGATTTCTGGGTATTAACTCCCTTGTTCTCTTCTGGTTCATTTCTTCTGCCATTACTAACCTCACGTCTCAACTCAAAGTGACTCGATGTCACACTTCCCACAGACGGCGCCACTTGATTTAACCGAGCTGATCGGTCACCAAGAACTGGGTTAATCTTAGAAGTTTAGCTAAGAAAACCCAAAATATATGAAATACTCTCTTTTCTTTCTCTCTCTAAAATATGCTGTATTCTCAGAGTGTGTCTTTCTGAGGAACCCCCTCTCTCCCTTTTATAGGAGGAGGGTGCCTTGTTATCTGAGATTTTTCCTGATTCCCAGAGAGAATCCCGGATATCCAGGGATTCAAGCTGCGATTTTCCATCCCTGGATTTCCGGGATTGCAAGGTTTGGGCTCTCAATCCCTGGATCTCCGTGATGGCAATGTATGGGCTCTCAACCCCGGATCTTGTGGATTCTATCACCGAGTCGATCTTCTTTCTCAAGAGTTCGACCTTCCTGAGTTCGGTGGTTTTTAGGTCGGCTCATCCCTATTCAAATCAGTAGTTTGAGAGACCTTTGAGGCCGGCGACCTGTTATCGGATATCATAGGTCAGCGGGGGCCTCCGAGGTCGGCGCCCTTCTAACAGATGTCACAGCTAAACGGGACCTCCGAGGTCGGCGACCTTTATCAGATATCCTAGGTCAACGGGGCCTCCGAGGTCGGCGCCATTCTAACAGATGTTACAGCTAAGTGGGGCCTCCGAGGTCGGCGACCTTCTAAAGGGCCTTGGGGTTGTCATCTCCTTATCTAAGAACCTAGGTCGGACTTTTATTGGTCCATATTTTAAACTGGGTTTTCAGGGAGCGTACATTCGACGTCCTATCACCCATCATGAATTAATCAACAACACGGAACGAATCGGACGAAAATGCAAAACCCCCCAAATTCACGAAATTAGGGTTCTAAGGAAGATTACCTTGATTCGCTGGATCAAAGGATGATAACGGATGATTGATTGATGTTATGAACTCAAGAACTTCATGGATTTGTTGTTTAAAAACATGGCTTCGTCACCCATGAATCGCCAGCCGCGGAAGGATAAGGAAGGAAGTGAAAAACGAAATGAAATGTGATCGCCACCACATTTATACCGAAATGGACTAGCGCGCGCTTAGTCGCCGAGCTAGCGTGCGCTATCGCCTGTGCCGCGATCCAAGAGCTCGACTAGATCGCTGCCAGTAAGGCGCAGCCTTTTCCGTCCAGAAGCGTGCGCTACTCGGCCAGAAGCGCAGCTGGCCCGGCGCAGAGCGCGGCGCTACCCGCCGAGCCCGACCGATTCTGCAACCCCTGTGACTCCACTGCCTGCACTCCGCTAGCGTGCGTTAGGCCATCCGGTAGCGTGCGCTACACTGCGGTTAGTGCGCGCAGCCTTTCCGGCCAGAAGCGTGCGCTTACGCCGGTTCGCCGCACCTGGTCGGCCGGCCTGCCGCAATCGTCTGGCCTCCCGCAACCGTCCGGCTGGGCCTCCGCAACCGCCAGGGCTCGACGACCCGATTTCCGAAAACGCACGGAACGAACACGACGAAAAGTTCGCGGACGACATCAACGACCCGAAATGAAAACATAATACAATAATTAATTCATACGCGACCAAGAAACGGGTCGAGACAACAATTACAGATACGGATACCCGTAACTTTCAAGAAATTACAAAATGGCCCAAAACGCCCGGAAATCACGATACGTGATCGAATAACCAATCCGAAGTTCACAACACATCTAACAAAGTTAAACGGACTTACGGAAAACTCGAAACAGCAGTTTCGAACGAGATTCGCAAGAATCAAACTCAAGTGCGGAAAAATCGCTAAAAAGCACGGAACTCAACAAAACGACACCGAAACGAACTCGGATGTCAAAAAGTTCAGAATTAATCATTCTCAGAATGACGAAACGGTCATGAGGGAGTCATCAAAATGGACTCCGGCCGAAAAAAGAAATTTACCGAAAATCGAAAATTGCGGATATTACATTCTACCCTCCTTAAAAGAAGTTTCGTCCCGAAACTTAAAACAAGTAGGGGGAAGAAATATTCCGCCAGGAAAACTCAATGAGATACACAAGAATGCGTAACTAACGCCCAACGGCGAAATGTTACAAACAACGCAAAGGAATATACGGCGTGAAAACACGCTCCACGGCGACCAACACAACGTCGCCGTTAGGGATATAATAAAACCAACAAATGACAAGCGTCATAAAACGGATAATATAGCCAAGTCAATTATTCGACAATCACAAAACACAACGAACGAAAATCAATATGATTGACCAACCCAACGGTACATCAATCAAAACGCGAGCCAACCGCTGAACAAATACGGAATCCCACCGCCCAAGGGTTGGAAGATCGAAAACGAGACTAATTTCCCGAACTTAAGGGAATTAGGAAGGAGCCTGAATGCTCAACAATCACGAAACGAGAACAAAAACCGAACAAACAAACGATCGAGACAACAGAAATCGAACAATCATGTCCGAAACACGAAGGATAATAAAATTCAAACAACAACTCCTGTGATGATCCGGGTGAGAACTACAAGACATGCATTCCCATAAGATCCACAGAAAAGGGAATAGCGATTGAAAAGTCACAACGACAAACGAGTTATTCCGAAACGATACCACACTCGTTCGATAAACAAAAACAAGGGGCAGGACAAGCCCAGA
>JAWKAU010000888.1:0-27000 GCA_033398695.1 Orobanche coerulescens
ATTACACCAAGGCACGGGACGATGCCGAGGGTGATGGGACATCGATGGCGCTTCAGGTGTTGAACTCAGCCATAGGGATGGCATCGCGGGACGGAGCACCGCTGGAGGGAAACCTGCTGTATGCGACGGGGCTGATCAATGGGAAACCCGTCAAGGCGTTGGTCGACAGGGGGGCCGATTACAACTACATTGATGAGGCTGAAGCACAGAGGTTGGGGCTTCAGGTCATCGAGGGACGGGGCTCGATGAAGTCGAATAATGCACCACCCGTTCGAGTTACAGGAGTCGCCAATGGGGTGCGACTAAAGATAGGCACGTGGGAACCGCGCGTGCACTTCAAGGTGACGAGCATGGATGATCGGGACATAATACTGGGCATGGACTTCCTGAGGAAGAATAATGTTGGCGTTGTTCCGCATAAGAGGGCACTGTACGTGTGTGATCAAGCCAAGCTGCAGGAAATACACTTGACCACAGAGCCTTCGAGACAAGCTATGTCGGCACTCAAGTATGTGAGGAAGCTTGAGGAGGAGCCGAGTTACCACCTTGGAGCAGTTCGGTTCATCGAGGGGCCGCCACGTCGCCGAGGACGTCGACGAAATGAGCGGGGGAGAATGTCACGGCCGACAGTCGACAACGAGGCAGGTGTGCGCAGACGGTCGCACAGGGTGCCGAGGGACCGGCACGAGCAGGACGCCATGGATGGCATCGGGCTGCATGGGAATACCCAGCCTTCAGGACGGCGTGACCGGACGGAGAGTCACGCGAGTAAGCCGTGGGAGGAGCACGGACGCCGCTATGGGAAGCGGATCGCCCAAGGGGCATTGCGGACGGGACATGTCCGGGACTGTCCGACAGCGCAGGGGACGCGGGCAAGGTCGGACGAGCAGCAGTCGTGTGGGACAAGGCACGACGGGACAAGGCCGAGTCTGGGAACAGGACTCGACCTGGGCGGCCGGACGCGGGCGTGGGATGCCGGGCGCGGCCGGCGTGCGCGGGCGCGCGCGCGCGAGGTGCGAGAGAGACCCTCTGTCACGGGCTTAGAGTTTACTATGATCCTAAGCGTCGTGCGGCCTAGCAACCCTCTTGCTAGTCAGCCTTAAACACCCCGAATTTGGCTAAGTATGAAAGTAGGCACAACGAAAGAGTGCCAATGGGTTGAGGAAAATTACTTCCACTAAATAACAAAGAGTTACAAGTATGTCTCTTACAAATGAATTCCCAAGGATGGCTGCAAATGAGCCCAACTTCTCCTATTTATACTACCTCCTATCACTAGAACCTTCCTCCACCTCCTCGTTTGGAGGCTTCTAGATCCTCCTACAATATTACAAATTCTAGAGTATTCTATACATTACAAGTCTTTATACAATATCTATAATCATCTACTAGATTACAAGTCTTGACTCATCCAAGAGTCTCTAGCACCTTCCACATGTTTCTGGGTCTTCCCGGTTCGTTCGGCCCGACCCGGCCCGCTCGGCCCGACTCGGACCGTCTCCATGTAACTCGACCCGATCCGGCCCGGCCTTCCACACATGCCTCCGGATTCATCTTTGATGTTCTGGACCATCCCGGTCCGTTTCTGGAATGTTTCGAGTATAATTTCCGTACAGTGGACTCCTCAGCTTTCCAATGTCCACTGCCATCACAAGGCATTATCCCGCTAAGCCTATTATAGGGGGAGGGTGCTCCGTGCATCCCTCGCGCGCCGCCCGCCTGGCGCGCCTTGCGCGCACCCGCGGTGTCCGTCGCCGTGTCCGAGTCTCGGCCCTCGGATGTGCCTCGCCTCGTCATCTTGTCCCACGTTGTCCCGGCGGCGTGCACGTCCGCGCACTCGTCCGTCGGTTCCCGGCGTGCCTTGTCCAGCCCGCCTGTAGTCCGCATCGTGCCCGATGGCCTTGTCCCTGGTCGGGCACTCTGTTGCCGGTTGGCTGCTTGCTCGGCCATACATCCACGCATGCCGCGCCACACGGCTAAGTCCTCGGTCGGTTGAGCCGATCCACACGGCCTATTTGTCCCGAACGTGCCCGTGCACGTTGATCTCGAACCTCGCACTCCTGCAGGCGGGTGCGTCCGAGCACTCGTCGGTCATTTCTCTCGGGCGTGACACTCTCCCCGCTGTTCCGCCGACGTCCCGTCGACGGCGTCGCCACTCGGTGCCTCGATGTACCGCATTGATCCTGCATAATACATCGGCATTTCCTCTTGGCCGCCTTCTTTTGAAATCGAAGTGTCGTCATCGCTGCGCACGGGACTTGTTCCATACCAAGGGGATAATGATGGGTTTGTTCTGACCGTTCGCCCATAGTGTCTTTGCTTTTGGGAAAAAGGCAAAATTGTTCTTCTCCAGAAAGTCCATTCCCAAAATGAGATCCCGATCGTCCATCGTGGTGACTTTGAAGTGCACTCGGCCTTCCCAGTCTCCGAGCACGATTCGCACTCCATTTGCTGCCCCTGTAACCGGTACTGCTGGTCCGTTGTTGGACTTCATCCAGCCCTTGCATGGCTGCACAAGTAGTCCCAATCTTTTTGCTTCGGCCTCAGTGATATAATTGTAGTCGGCTCCCGTGTCGACCAAGGCCTTGACGGGTTGGTGGTTGATGGTTCCTTCCACGAACATCAACTTGCTTCCCCGCGGTCCCTCGCTGCCTGCACTGACGACAGAATTAAGTTGTTGAATCGTGCTTACCTGCTGCACGTCGTGATCAATCGTTGGCCCCTCACATTCGGCCATGGCGTTGAGCTTCCCCATTTTCGGACAGTCCTTCATCCGATGAGCTCCGCCGCACATAAAGCATCCTCGTTGGTCGGGAGCGCCCCTGCGTTCACCCGAGTTGTATGGCTTGTCCGCGTCATATTGCGGTCTCGTCCCGAATCTTCCACGTGATGGTTGGGCTGGTTCTTTATCGACGTGCGGGTGTCTCCCGCCTTTGGCTTGACCCTCAGCTCGCGGCTCTTTCCTCTTCTCGAATTCGGCTAGGGACTCGGCCACTTTGATTGCCTCATTGACAGATTTCACCTCGCGGCTTTGTACTCTGTCCCTGACCCAACTCGGTAGTCCATCCAGGAAGAAAAATAGTCGATCATCCTCGGTCATGTCCGGAATCTGTAGCATGATCGATGTAAAGTCCCGAACATAGTCCCGAATGGTAGTCTTATGCTTGAGCTCGCGGAGTTTCTTCCTTGCCTCATAGCAAGTGTTCTCGGGATAGAATTGTGCCTTGAGTTCCGACACGAACTCGTCCCAAGTCCCGATCGGTTGGCAAGTCCCTTTCGTAACACCGGCCTATCGATGACGCCACCACAGCGCTGCATCGTCGGCAAGATATAGTGTAGCCTGCCGTACCTTGGCCTTCTTGTCCGTCAGTCCCAGACCATCAAAGTAAAGTTCCATTCGCCACAGGAACTCCTCGATTGACTTGGCATCTCTCTTGCCAATGAACTCCTTGGGTTTGGGGACCTCAACCCTTGGTCCCTCGAACCTCGCCCCGCCAAATGTGCTGTTCCAGCTCGGCCCACCATTCGAGTTGGTGCCCGAGTTGCTTGCCCGACAGATTTTATCACAAAAATCTTCAAATCGTTTGGCACTTACCTCGCAAAACTCGGCATACTGCTTGCGTATCTCCGTGATGCTTGCTGCCACATGATCCTCGATCGTTGCTAACTCCTTGCGCAACGAGAGTTGTTCCCTCTTGAAGGTCTCGAGCTGGCCCAACGTGTGCCCTTCCAGTTGACCAACAGCTTTCTCGAGAGTTCCCACGCGTTCCTCCGTGCTCAATTGGGTGTTAGTGATGCGCTGCCCAAGAGCTTCGATGTCGTCTTCGATGTCGGGTAGGCGGTTTGCTAAGGTGAGTATGATCTTTCGGATGTCTTCATCCTCAAGAAGTCGGCTTCGTGCCGGGTTCTCCTCGTGTTGCGGCGGCACCACACCGCGCGCCTTGCTCTTGCCACGCTTGGCTTTCCCTTCAGCTGGGACTTCTCCACGTCCCCGGACCTTGTCAGCCTCTGTGACTCGTCCGTCCTCCGCATTGATGCCTGCCTCGATCTGTCCGTCGGCCATGATGCCTGCTGATCGTTAGCGTCGACTCCCGCAGTCTTGCACACCTCCTTGTGTGTCTAACGATGGCTCCGATACCACTTGTCACGGGCTTAGAGTTTACTATGATCCTAAGCGTCGTGCGGCCTAGCAACCCTCTTGCTAGTCAGCCTTAAACACCCCGAATTTGGCTAAGTATGAAAGTAGGCACAACGAAAGAGAGGCAATGGGTTGAGGAAAATTACTTCCACTAAATAACAAAGAGTTACAAGTATGTCTCTTACAAATGAATTCCCAAGGATGGCTGCAAATGAGCCCAACTTCTCCTATTTATACTACCTCCTATCACTAGAACCTTCCTCCACCTCCTCATTTGGAGGCTTCTAGATCCTCCTACAATATTACAAATTCTAGAGTATTCTATACATTACAAGTCTTTATACAATGTCTAGAATCATCTACTAGATTACAAGTCTTGACTCATCCAAGAGTCTCTAGCACCTTCCACATGTTTCTGGGTCTTCCCGGTTCGTTCGGCCCGACCCGGCCCGTTCGGCCCGACCCGGCCCGCTCGGCCCGACTCGGCCCGTCTCCATGTAACCCGACCCGATCCGGCCCGGCCTTCCACACATGCCTCCGGATTCATCTTTGATGTTCTGGACCATCCCGGTCCGTTTCTGGAATGTTCCGAGTATAATTTCTGTACAGTGGACTCCTCAGCTTTCCAATGTCCACTGCCATCACAAGGCATTATCCCGCTAAGCCTATTATAGGGGGAGGGTGCTCCGTGCATCCCTCGCGCGCCGCCCGCGTGCGCGCCCAGCGCCTTGCGCGCACCCCTCGCGGGTGTCCGTCGCCCGTGTCCGAGTCTCGGCCCTCGGATGTGCCTCATCTCGTCATCTTGTCCCACGTTGTCCCGAAGCGGCGTGCCTGTCCGCTGCACTCGTCCGTTCGGTTCCCGGCGTGCCTTGTCCAGCCGCCCAGGTAGTCCCGCATCAGGCCTGATGGCCTTGTCCCTCGGTCGGGCACTCTGTTGCCCGGTTGGCCTGCTTGCTCGGCCATACATCCACGCATGCCGCGCCACACGGCTAAGTCCCTCAGTCGGTTGAGCCGATCCACACGGCCTAGCTGTCCCGAACGTGCCCCGTGCACGTTGATCTGCTGAACCTCGCACTCCTCTGTGCGGGTCTGTCCGAGCACTCTGTCGGTCATTTCTCTCGGGGCGTGACACCCTCCCCCCCTATAATAGGCTTAGACGGAAAAAGCCTTGTGGGGGCAGTAGACATTGAAAAGCTGAGGAGCCACTCAGCAGGAAAGACTCGACCGGAAGCAACTAGAAGCGGACCGGCTTGGTCCAGGAGGTTCGGGAAGAGTCTGGAACATTGTAGAGACGGGCCCAGGTGTTCGGGCCGAGATGGGCCGGTGCGGGCCGGGCCGGGACGATGCGGGCCGGGACGGACAGAGACGGGCCGGGGCGCCCGGATGATGGAAGAACCTTCTAGGACCCTCCTAGAAGGATGAAGTACTTGAAGGTTGTGGAGTATTCTAGATTATACTTAGTCTTGTACTTGTAGAATACTCTAGACTTGTGTTTGTAAGCATTGTATGTAGACTTGTGTGGATAATTCTAGAGATAGGTTCTAGAATAGGATAGAAGTGTGTGGATTGTATAGGTTGTTCTAGAGTCCTCCAAATGAGGAGGTGGATAGAAGTTTCTAGGTCCCTAGGAGTAGTATAAATAGGCTTGAGGTTGGCTCATTTGCACTCAACCCTCAAAGACTCAACATTCTTGTATTGTGAAGTATTGTGAAATAGTGAAGTGTTTTACTCTCAACTCCCAAGTGTTAAACCCCTCCTTTCATACTTAGCAACCGAGTGAGTAAGGCTTACTAGCTAGATCGAGACAATTCTAGTCTAGTGCCGCACGGGTCCGAAGAGCTTTCGAGTGCTCAAACCCAACCCCGTGACAGTGCGCTACCTGCCGATCCTGACCGAGTCCAGAACCTCAGAATCCCTCTGCCCAGGCCCGATAGCGTACGCTAGGCCACCCGATAGCGTGCGCTACACCTGCCGGTTAGCGCGCGCAGCCTTCCGGCAGTAGCGTGTGCTACGCCGGTTCCTGCCGCACCTGTCCGGCCGGTGCCCGCAATCGTCCGGCCAGTCCCGCAACCGTCCGGCCAATACCCGACCACCAGGGCTCGACGACCCGATTTCCGAAAACGTACGGAACGAACACGACGAAAAGTTCGCGGACAACATCAACGGCCCGAAATGAAAACATAATACCATAATTAGTCATACGCGACCAAGAAACGGTCGAGACAACAATTACAGATACGGATACCCGTAACTTTCAAGAAATTACAAAATGGCCCAAAACGCCCGGAAATCACGATACGTGATCGAATAACCAAACCGAAGTTCACAATACGTCTAACAAAGTTAAACGGACTTACGGGAAACTCGAAACAGCAGTTTCGAACGAGATTCGCAAGAACCGAACTCAAGTGCGGAAAAGTCGTTAAAAAGCACGAAACTCAACAAAACGACTCCGAAACGAACCCGGATGTCAAAAAGTGTAGAATTAATCATTCTCAAAATGATGAAACGGTCATGAGCGAGTCGTCAAAACGGACTTCGGCCGAAAAAAGAAATTTACCGAAAATCGAAAATTGCGGATATTACATTCTACCCTCCTTAAAAGAAGTTTCGTCCCGAAACTTAAAACAAGTAGGGGGAAGAAATATTCCGCCAGGAAAAACTCAACAAGATACACAAGAATGCGTAACTAACGCCCAACGGCGAAATGTTACAAACAACGCAAAGGAATATACGGCGTGAAAACACGCTCCACGGCGACGAACACAACGTCGCCGTTAGGGATATAATAAAACCAACAAATAACAAACGTTATCAAACAAATAATATAGCCAAGTCAATTATCCGACAATCACAAAACACAACGAACGAAAATTAATATGATTGACCAACCCAACGGTACATCAATCAAAACGCGAGCCAACCACTGAACAAATGCGGAATCCCACCGCCCAAGGGTTGGAAGATTGAAAAAGAGACTAATTTCCCGAACTTAAGGGAATTATGAAGGAGCCTGAATGCTCAACAATCACGAAACGAGAACAAAAACCGAACAAGCAAGCGATCGAGACAACAAAGATCGAACAATTATGTCCGAAACACGAAGGATAATAAAATTCAAACAACAACTCCCAGGATGATCTGGTGAGAACTACAAGACCTGCATTCCCATAAGATTCACAGGAAAGGGAATAGCGATTGAAAGGTCACAGCGACAAACGAGTTATTCCAAAACAATACCACACTCATTCGATCAACAAAAGCAAGGGGCAGGACAAGCTCAGAAATGTCAACGAACATAATGAGTCGACAGAGTCGAAAACACAAGAGTTCCAAATCCGATCCACTTCGAATAAAAGAACTAATAGAACCCGATGATGTCACTCCCGAACAAGGTTCACAAGAATCGAACTGAAACCGAAAAAGTCACATCGATAACCAGATCGACCCACAATAAGATCACAGCTCGTTCGGACGATGAAACCGAAATACAGAACAAGTTCATAAAGTATCAACGAACATGAGCGAATCGATAGACTGGAGAAAGACAAAATACCGAAGTCAAAACAGTACGGGTGTTACCTCCGACCTCGTCCACGAAATTCATAAAAACGGGAGCAAATATCAAAATGACAACGCGAACATCATACATACATACCCAGCCCTCAACGAGAATGGATAGGTTTTAAAAACGAAAATCTCATTTTGAAAATAATTTAGAAGAACACCGGTTGATCCTGAGTATCACCTTTCAAAAAAAGTGCAAACGTGAAACATCGTTATCGAGACTTTGGAGAACCTTTTCGCATTTGATAAAAATGAGGACGCTTTCTCTTAGTCAAAACTTTCAAAATATTCGACCCTCGGTTCTAAATAAAAGTGTTTCTAAAACATTGAAAATATCTCAAGCATTTTGGTCCTCGAGGTAGAAGAATTTTGAAACATGTTGTGGCACCTTGGAAGTACCACGGGAAAATAATTCTTTTTAAAAGTACGTCTCGAAATTTATTTTCTAAGATACTCAAGGTTTTCAAAGATAATTCAATGGGCTAGAATGCCCAAAAATTTCAGGTAATTACACAAAACTTTATAGCGCCGTGGATCCCGCGTCGGAACCCACCAGGCTAAAAACCATTTACAAAAACGCCAAAAAGGCCGATGACGGTGATGTTTCAAAAACTTACAAAAGCCATTTACAAAGTGTTAAATACCGTCATAAGAATTTCGCTAAAATGATCAAGACCATAATATCAAAAACTCGGTTAATGGAACTGATTTTCGAAATAAAACTCGGTCGGTAAAATACCGAAAGCCATTACAAAAAGACTCACGCAGCGGATAAAAGAAATAAAGTCAAACATGCACAATCCAGCAACACTAGTCCACACATAAACGAAATATGAGGGTCAAATAACCACATATCAAGAAATCAAAATCCATAAGAGGATTCCGTCACTTAACAAATAAGTCATAAAAATAGCTCGTGTCGCACGAGGCACAACACACAGAAGGGAGACTTACAGCCACAGGTCGCACGAAGATGATGATCGCCCACGATACTAATCACGACCAACAAACTCAGACGATGTAACACCCCAAACTCGGCGGATATTACAGTGCCGTAGATCCCCAACTGGGACCTACCAGGCAAATGAAAATGAATGAATTACACAAGATAAATGTAGTACCGAACTACATTACAACAATAATTACTCCGATGAGGAGTTTAGTTACAACATACCAGGACAATACCGAATACTAGTGTATTTTATATGAAGATAAAATACACAACACTGAATGAAACGGAGTATCCAAATGAAAATCTGCAGCGGAAAATAAAGGACAATAATATGAATAACTGAAAGATCGGGGCCCCCTACTAGTATCACTAGGACTCCTCGACATCAACATGCTATTCCCGTGCGTTTGCCTTGCCATGACCTGAAAAACAAAATCCCCAAACGGGGTCAGTTACAAAGAACAACAATCCTCAAGGGTTGAAAAATACACAATCATGATTTAACTGAAGTTAAGAAATATTCTTAGTTATGAATTACGCTGAAGATGAGTATCATAGTACGCCCGTAATGTTCTGTGCAAGTGTACAACACCCGTCCGTGTACCTAATTAGTCTCACGAGACAATATGACCCGTGTGCACGGTCTAATGTATCGGTGAACCCAATACAATAACCATCGTGTGCCCGACTAAAAATTCCACACAGACACACCCGGCCACGTAATATGAACCCAGAAAGTCACATGAACGAGAATGACCATAATGAATATCAATGAATAATAATTAGACAAGGCCAAGAATGACTCACCGAGATGAGAGTAATAATGAAATGAATGATAGCTCAACGAAAAGATTGGAACCGTCGTTCCTTATGACTGAAGTGATTAATTGACAATAACAAGTTTTAATATGATTAATACAATGATGAATGAGTTATGATTATGAGTGATCAACAACAAAAGGTATGAATATCCTTTTAACCGAGTAAGAATTAACTTACTCAACACCGATGAAGAATGTCCGTCCACGAACAACGTCCTAAATGAAGTGTCGGTCGCACGAACAACCTTAATTCAATACAATTACCGACAATCCGATCAATATACGAATTAAACACGAATATAACGAACTTAAAACGTCGATACGATAAAACTAAGTCCATTGAGGTATTGAAACAAACACGTTGCGTCAAACTCCGATTGTTTACAATCAAACTTCAATATACCAATATCAAATCCCCAAGAAGTGTTTCAAACCAATAAAACATTTCCAATACGATCAATAATCCGTTATGAATATCCAAAATGTGATTATAACAACAATTAGTCGAAAATCCCCAATTCCAACTCGATTTACAAGGTGTTCTTGAATAATCCCTCAATAATCCAATGAATCCTTATACAAACTCATAATCATATACATATCCCTTCATATATCATGATTATAACGTCCAAACATCCTATTTCAACACAAAATCGAAGTCCAAAGTGTTGAAGGAATTACCTCTTGATGATCCAAGTGCTTTAATCAGAAGAATACGCGTTAGATTGATTATCCGGCTTCACGATCGAAAGGAGATGAAGAAAATCAAACACCCAAATGATTTGTGAAGGAAAAACCTTCCCTCAAGCTTCCTCTCTCGGTTGCAAGTGAAAAAATGGGAAAGGAATGGAAGAAATCTTGAAAAAACGAATTTAAGGAGTTGATGCTGCCGGACACGGCCGTGCCGATCGGCGCACGGTCGTGTCGCATACCGGGCCGACAGTTGGCAGCAGTGACTCGACCGTGTCTCGCTTGACACGGTCGCGGCGCGAGGGCCTCCCGACAGTGACCCGTCCGACGGCGGACTTCGGCATGACTCGGCCGTGCGAGCGACACGGCCGGGCGTCGGGCAATCGGTCCCGGCTTATCCGGAAGGGTTCGACTCGGCCGTGCTGCACGACACGGTCGGGTCACGAGGCGAACTTCGGCACTTTCCGGACGAGTACGGCACGGGCCGTGTCGGACGACACGGCCGAGTTCGTTCGGCAGTGATCGGCCAATGAGCGGTTGAGCTAAAACGACCATAACTCTCTCGTCCGGACTCCGATTGACTCACCGTTTGAACCATTGGAAAGCTAATTCGATGCTCTATAATATTGCAAAGATTTTGAATTTTTGGAGTTACCAAAAATTAATGGTGATCTAACAAATTCGAACTCAAATGAGGAAAGTTGAAACAATGAACAATAACGATACACAACTCAAGTTTTTCGAACGGTGAACACGGTGAATGAACATGATTGATGAATGATTATAATTGAGTGAAAATCCACCGAGTGACAATCACCGAATGAAATTACCGAATGATAATGACTGAATTACAACCGGGTATTACATACTCCCCTTAAAAAGAGTTTCGTCCCCGAAACTAAGGGTCAAACAACTCGGGATAACTCTCCCGCATATTCTCCTCGGTTTCCCCAGTGGCCTCTTCGACTCCGCGTCTAGACCACTGAATCTTGACTAAAGGGATCGTCTTGTTCCTCAACTGTTTGATTCGCCGCTCTAACACTCGTACAGGACGCTCCTCGTACGAATGATCATCCGCGATCTCGATTTCGTCGAATTGAAGTATGTGACTCGGGTCGGCAACATACTTCCGCAACTGAGAGACGAAACACATTACGAATTCGGCTCAACGCCGGAGGTAACGCCAATCGATAAGCTAACTCGCCTACTCGATCCAAAATTTCAAACGGTCCAATGAATCTTGGGCTCAACTTCCCCCGTTTTCCGAAACGGAAAAATTCCTCGACTCGGGGATATCTTGACCAAAACATGGTCACCCGTCTCGAACTCTAGTGGTTGACGACGATTATCCGCATACGATTTCTGTCGACTCTGAGCTGTCAACATACGACTCTTGATCAAAGCTACCTTCTCCCGGACGGCTATAAGCATATCGGGCTCGGTGCCGATTGATTCTAACAAGTCATCCTAACACAAAGGAGATCGACAAAGACGACCGTACAAGGCCTCGTAAGCTGCCATCTTAATGGAAGCATGCCAACTATTATTATACGTGAACTCGATCAACGGTAGTTGGGCTTCCCAATCGTCCTTCCAATCGAGGACGCATGCCCTCAACATGTCCTCTAATGTCTGAATAGTTCTCTCTGATTGTCCGTCGGACTGAGGATGAAAGGCGGTACTGAGATTGAGCTGAGTTCCCATAGCACGGTGAACTGATTTCCAAAAATGAGATACAAATCGTCCGTCACGATCGGAAACGATACTCTTAGGAGTACCGTGCAGTCTTACTATCTCCTTGATGAATAACTGGGCCAGTCTCTCGGGACTCCACAAATCCTTGATCTCAAGGAAATGAGTTGATTTAGTTAAGCGGTCCGCGATCACTCAGATCGTATTTATGCCACGATGACTCGTCGGCAATTCGTGATGAATTCCATAGAAATGTCTTCCCACTTCCATTCTGGAATAGGGAGCGGTATCAGCATACTCGCCGGTCGCTGAGGTTCCATCTTGACTTGTTGTGAGTTAAGCATCTCGAAACAAATTTCGCGACTTCTCGCTTCATATTACTCCACCGGTAATTTTGTTTCAAGTCCTTGTAAATCTTCTTTGGACCCCGGATGAACGAGAATAAGGGTAGCATGAGCTTCTCTCAAAATAGAATTTTTCAACTCGTCATTCGCGGTATGCACAACCGGTTCTTAAACCTCAAAAGTCCATCCTCGTGGACCACGAATCCGTGGGCTTTCCCCGAGCCACATCTTCACGAATGCGCAACAATGCCGGGTCCGAACCCTGATTCTCCCTGATTGCATCCTCAGAGATGATGAAATCTCTAACATACAAAGCTGTCCCTGAACTTGCTGAAGCCAGACCTCGATCTCGGGTCTAAGGAATTCCTGTTGAAGCTCCTTCTGAACTGTTAAACGAGCAAGCATCTGCTCCTGAACGGACTTACGACTCAAGGCGTCGGCGACAACGTTCGCCTTGCCCGGGTGGTAAAGGATCTCAATATCATAATCCTTGATTAGTTCTAACCACCGCCTCTGTCGCATATTTAATTCCTTCTGAGTAAATATATACTTTAAACTTTTATGATCGGTGAATATCTGACAAGTGACGCCATAAAGGTAATGACGCCAAATCTTCAAAGCGAACACCACGGCTGCTAGCTCAAGGTCGTGTGTCGGATAATTAACCTCGTAAGGTCTCAACTTCCGTGAAGCATAGGCAAATAACCTTCCCGTTCTGCATGAGTACACATCCGAGACCCTGTCCGGACGCATCACTATAAACCACAAATCCCTCCGTCCCCTGCGGCAAGGAAAGTACAGTCTTGACATTAACCGACTCTTGAGTTCTTCAAAACTCACGACACGCGTCGGACCACGTGTATTTCTTATCCTTCCGCAAAAGGTTCGTCAATGGTTGAGCAATTTTGGAAAATCCTTCCACAAACCTCCGATAATAACCGGCTAATCCGAGAAAACTTTGGATTTCCTTAACATTCTTCGGAGGTAACCAATTCTGGATAGCCTCCGTCTTCTGAGGATCAACACGTACTCCATCTGATGAAATTACATGTCCGAGAAACGTCACTTCGGACATCCAGAACTCACATTTGGAAAACTTCCCATAAAGTTGCTCTCGTCTCAACACGTCGAGAACCTGAAGAAAATGAACCTCGTGTTCCTCTCGGCTAAGAGAATAAATCAAAATGTCGTCGATGAAGACAACAACAACTGATCCAAAAAGTCGATGAAAATCCGATTCATTAACTCCATGAATACCACAGGTGCAATAGTTAGCCCGAACGGCATAACTACGAGCTCATAATGACCATAGCGTGTATGAAACACTGTCCTCGCGATATCCGACTCTCGAATCCGAATGGCGGTGATATCCAGATCTTAAGTCGATCTTGGAAAATACCGAAACTCCTGAAGTTGATCTAAAAGATCATCAATACGAAGTAAACGATACTACTCTTGATCATCGCCTGTTCAACTCTTGGTAATTAATACACACACGAGACGAGCCATCCTTCTCCTTGACAGATCACACCGGTGCTCCTTACGGGGACGCAATCGGTCGGAGATGACCTTTCTCGAACTACTCCTCAAGTTGAATCTTCAACTCATGCATTCTAGTCGGGGCCATCCGATACGGTGCCTTCGATAAAGGGGACGTCTGGCTCCAACTCACTCTGAATTCCCTTACTCTATGTGAAGGCAACCGGATAACTCGTGCGGAAATACATCGTCAACCGATGACAATGATACTACGAATGATTGAACATTTCGATTGCCTAGAATGGTCAATCGATAAAAAGAGATACCAATAATGATTGAACAACTCGATTGCCTTAGAAAGGTCAATCGATGAAGATGATATAATGAATGTTTGAATGACTCGATTGTCTTAGAAAAGCCAATCGATGGAAATGATACAAGGAATGATTGAATAACTCGATTGCCTTAGAAAGGCCAATCGATGAAAATGATACAAAGAATGATTGAATAGTTCGATTGTGGAATTTCTTCGCTTCCGCCATAATAGAAATTCTCTTTGGAACAACGGGATTACTTCACTGAAGCACACATTCGACAACCAACGGCGGAAAGATAGCGACCAAACGCTAACAAATGCGAGGATAGTATCAAGGCGGTTAGACCAACTAATACCGAAATTACATCGTCCTCGAGATAAATTCACCACGATTAGATCCATCAACCAATCGCGGTCATTAAGCTAATTCGGTATGATTAGAAAATTCTTCCATCGTCAGGTAGACCGATGGTATGATGTCTACAAGCAATAGGACTATCCCGAAATAAGTCTATTCAAGCATGATTCGAAAATGAATGAATGTGGTGTACCAGCATCAAAAGGTACACACAAGTTGAAATAAAATTACGAGTATACCTGAAATCGTTCGGACCACCGGATCGTCGATCCTCCTCATCATATGAATGCGGGACTTGCTGGTCCCGAACCGACGCTCGTCGATAAATACGAGCTCCAACTCTATTTGCTTCCATTGTCTTAAGCAGCGATGACAAAGCGATCGATTCAAACGCTGGTTGCTTCGGGGCCTGAGATGCCGCGAGTCGACTTGGAGTCCTTTCGGCAAAAACGGGCCTTATGCCCAAAATTCCCACAATTATAGCACGTGATAGACGGTTTGAGACACTCGGTGCTGAAATGACCCGGCGTTCCACAATTGAAACAGTGGCGAATCAGCGGCCGCTCGGGAATGAGATCCCGCACGATTATGCGCCGTAGGAGGTCGCTCAGAAACGATAGGTCTCACACGAGGCTTCTTGAAGGTTGACTGACCGCCTACGGGTTGATTACGCTTCATTGATTTCCTGTTGACATATGCAGGTTGCTGCTCAGCAATTTCCTTAGCAGCTGGCTCGTACGGGAGAGTTCTCTCGATTAATCCGGTCAGAGTGGCGCAATGATGATTGAGCAACTGCACATGGGTCATCATGGCCTGCATAAAAGTGAGTGGATCAACCCGAACATCTAGATCGAGCCGAGTCACAGGCACGATTTCCGCGGCCAGTGATTATTTCTCGGATTTCGGTCCGCACGCCTCTCTCTCCCGTGCATCCACAGACTCTCTCCATCTTGAAGTAGGAAGGTCGCATAATGATTATATTACCCGCATGATTAGCACGTTATGATTATGTCATGAGATGATGAAAATGAGTATACATGCTCTAACTTAATGATTATATGAATGATTTCTTGAAGTTACATGATTATCGATGAAATTCTTGAAATGATTATCTTGAATAACTTAACAAGATTGATAATATGATCATCAGTTGACAACCGAGTAATGAAATGAATTGAGTAATTAATGAGTTAACATGATCGTCCGATTATTAAGCGAGTAATGAAATGAATTAAGTGATTAATGAGTTAACATGATTGTCTAATCACAATGAATGATGATGTTTGAGGATTGTTAATTGATGAATGATGAATGAATGACTATTGCGAAATTATACCATGGCGTTAGAAATCTTACAGTTCTTATTCGATTGGCTCGGCATTTGCACAGTCACACGTGGCGAAAGTCCAATGATACTAGTCGATGACGATGATTTCAAATAAGACATGACTCGGAAGGTAGTATTCAAAACCACGCTCGATACCAACTCGTAACACCCCAAACTCGGCGGATATTACGGTCTGTAGATCCCCAACTGGGACCTACCGAGCAAATGAAAATGAATGAATTACACAAGATAAATGTAGTACCGAACTACATTACAACAATAATTACTCCGATGAGGAGTTTAGTTACAACATACCAGGACAATACGAATACTAGTGTATTTTATATGAAGATAAAATACACAACCTTTGAATGAAACGGAGTATCCAAATGAAAATCTGCGGCGGAAAATAAAGGACAATAATATGAATAATCTGAAAGATCGGGGCCCCTACTAGTATCACTAGGACTCCTCGACATCAACATGCTATTCCTGCGTTTGCCTTGCCATGACACGAAAAACAAAATCCCCAAACGGGTCGATTACAAAGAACAACAATCCTCAAGGGTTGAAAAATACACAATCATGATTTAATCGAAGTTAAGAAATATTCTTAGTTATGAATTACGTGAAGAGGAGTATCATAGTACGCCCGTAATGTTACGTGCAAGTGTACAACACCCGTCCGTGTACCTAATTAGTCTCACGAGACAATATGACCCGTGTGCGGTCTAATGTATCGGTGAACCCAATCTGATAACCATCGTGTGCCCGACTAAAAATTCCACACAGACACACCGCCACGCAATATGAACCCGAGAAGGTCACATGAACGAGAATGAAAAAAAAGAAAATCAATGAATAATAATTAGACAACGCCAAGAATGACTCACCGAGATGAGAGTAATAATGAAATGAATGATAGCTCAACGAAAAGATTGGAACCGTTCCTTATGATCAAGTGATTAATTGACAATAACAAGTTTTAATATGATTAATACAATGATGAATGAGTTATGATTATGAGTGATCAACAACAAAAGGTATGAATATCCTTTTAACCGAGTAAGAATTAACTTACTCAACACCGATGAAGAATGTCCGTCCACGAACAACGTCCTAAATGAAGTGTCGGTCGCACGAACAACCTTAATTCAATACAATTACCGACAATCCGATCAATATACGAATTAAACACGAATATAACGAACTTAAAACGTCGATACGATAAAACTAAGTCCATTGAGGTATTGAAACAAACACGTTGCGTCCAAACTCCGATTGTTTACAATCAAACTTCAATATACCAATATCAAATCCCCAAGAAGTGTTTCAAACCAATAAAACATTTCCAATACGATCAATAATCCGTTATGAATATCCAAAATGTGATTATAACAACAATTAGTCGAAAATCCCCAATTCCAACTCGATTTACAAGGTGTTCTTGAATAATCCCTCAATAATCCAATGAATCCTTATACAAACTCATAATCATATACATATCCCTTCATATATCATGATTATAACGTCCAAACATCCTATTTCAACACAAAATCGAAGTCCAAAGTGTTGAAGGAATTACCTCTTGATGATCCAAGTGCTTTAATCCAAGAATACGCGTTAGATTGATTATCCGGGCTTCACGATCGAAAGGAGATGAAGAAAATCAAACACCCAAATGATTTGTGAAGGAAAAACCTTCCCTCAAGCTTCCTCTCTCGGTTGCAAGTGAAAAAAATGGGAAAGGAATGGAAGAAATCTGAAAAAACGAATTTAAGGGAGTTGATGCTGCCGGACACGGCCGTGCCGATCGGCACGGTCGTGTCGCAGTAACCCGGCCGATTGGCCGACAGTGACTCGGCCGTGTCTGCCCGACACGGTCGCGGCGCGAAGGGCCTCCCGATAGTGACCCGTCCGGCAATGACTTCGGCATGACTTCGGCCGTGCGAGCGACACGGTCGGGCGTCTGAAGCGATCGGTCTGGCTTATCCGGAAGGGTTCGACTCGGCCGTGCTGAGCGACACGGTCGGGTCTCGAGGCGAACACTTCGGCACTTTCCGGACGAGTACGGCACGGGCCGTGTCGGACGACACGGCCGAGTTCGTTCGGCAGTGATCGGCCAATGAGCGGTTGAGCTAAAACGACCATAACTCTCTCGTCCGGACTCCGATTGACTCACCGTTTGAACCATTGGAAAGCTAATTCGATGCTCTATAATATTGCAAAGATTTAGAATTTTTGGAGTTACCAAAAATTAATGGTGATCTAACAAAGTCGAACTCAAATGAGGAAAGTTGAAACAATGAACAATAACGATACACAACTCGAAGTTTTTCCGAACGGTGAACACGGTGAATGAACATGATTGATGAATGATTATAATTGAGTGAAAATCCACTGAGTGACAATCACCGAATGAAATTACTGAATGATAATGACTGAATTACAACCGGGTATTACAGACGACGCGTCGCGACACGATTCAGTCAGACAAAATCTGACAAAACAAGACTCAACAACACATAACTCGACCCGACAGCCTAGGTTTCCTCAACCTAAGCTCTGATACCATAAATGTAACATCCCCAGATCGATCCGAGAATATTACACGCCGCAGACCCTCTCCGCGAGGATCCACCAGGCTAGACATCTAAGCAACACATTACATTACATACCGACGAATCAAAATAACGAACCAATACACCGATTTGGTCTTTCGACACTGACTTACAAATAAAAATACATAAACTCATCCAGACTCATACCCACGCAAGGGTAAAATACTTGCAACAACGAACAATAGGACAACGGAAAAGACAATACGATGGACTCCAACTAACTGAACCCAAAACTGGCCTTCGTGTGATTAGTATCATTCGTCTTTCATCATCTCTCGTGCCGATCCTGTGTCTTGCTCCCGAAAACCTGCATGTACCTGGACACAATACAGATATCCACCCCCCGATTACTCGGGGGTTAGCAAACTCCTTGTTTCGCTAGTGCAAGTATAAAATGCAAATACGAGCCATACACAACACATTCCGAGAATACAACGAAAGACTTCCCAAGGTATATTTAGTTAAAAATAGTTCAAGTCTTGAAAGTAGAAACGAAGTAAGTAAGCACTTTGAAAACATTTCCAAATCTCGGGAGTTTTAAAAAAAATTAGAAATTGATAAGGTCTTAAATTCCTCGAAAATCATTTAGGGTCACAGCCCCAAAGTTCTTTTTCCAAAATGCAAATCCGTTAACAAAACGCGGGGTCCACGACCCAACCATTACGGTCACAAAACACAGGGTCCACGACCCGATCATCCACTTCAATTCACTTACGAGGACACATTACACATAACACATTATTCCTATGTCATTCTAGCCAAGCACCAAGACTCAATATATCATGTCTCTCGACCCCGAGCGCAAAGCATTGTGATACTCCGGACAATATCACAATTAATCATCAAAACATCAACATCAATATCACAGAAACCACACTTGGTAACCCGTGGTCGTACCCATTAGTATCGGCCCCCAGAGGCCCCGTCGGACCGTCCCCAGGTGGGAAACCACTTCCGCGGCCGTACCCATTAGTATCGGCCCCCAGAGGTCCCGTCGAACCGTCCCCAGGTGGAAGAACATCAACACACACACCCAAGTTCATTTCCGTGGCCGTACCCATTAGTATCGGCCCCCAGAGGCCACATTCCATCCCCAGGGGGAAGAACAACAACACACGCACCCAAGTCCACTTCCGTGGCCGTACCCATTAGTATCGGCCCCCAGAGGCCACACGCCATCCCCAGGTGGAAGAGTAACAACTCAGATTACAAAACCACGACTCTCAAAGGTCAAACACACAAAATATATATAGTCGAGGTACCTTGCTAGAATGGCCAAATTATCCAACACGTACTCACGACCCAGAACTATATCAATTCACAAGGGAGCACAAGATCTCAACAGCACCGAACGACACAACCAATATCACAAAAACTCAATATATTCATCCATAACCACGGGACTCCAAGCACATAATTTGACAAGAGAATTACACTTTACATTTACCGACGCCATAATCATACATAATGACGTCACACGAAAGTAAGGTGATCCTATACTCGAAACTAGCACACATAATCAACTAAGCATATTAATTCCCGACTCACACGGGTCACCTTTACGAAAACCATGATGGTAAATATACCGATTCTTTTGAAAAATGATTATAAATATTTATTTGGTACATATCTACATTTAGCAACCATTATATCCACAAAACACGTAATGTATGGGCAAGATACTTGCCTCGACTAAGAACAACGCGGAGAATCGACCGAAGTAGGTTGGCCCGAACCGACTACGAACCCGCCGACTCCACCGAACGCCAACTCACGTTCATAAACTACGAAGGACAATAATAACAATGAAACAAATTCCATAACACGACTCAAAGCCGTTGAATTCAAAGAACGAATGACGAAAGTTCAAGGATTTCCCCCAAAACGGCCAAGAACACGATTCGTTCCGTCAAATCACGAAAACGGAATTCCAAGTTGAAATATGGATATACAATCCATAGAATATGTTTAACAACATCATTTAACCATAATCGATCCATCGAAAACGGATGAAAAATGAGATCGGGGACAAATCCCCCGAAAAGTCAATTCGAAGGAAATCAAGAAATATACTTCGATTCGACGAAGAAAAATGGATTAAATGATGTTAAACATGAGAATACTACCAAGATTAATCATACCCATCATGAATTAATCAACAACACGGAATGAATCGGACGAAAATGCAAAAACCCCCAAATTCACGAAATTAGGGTTCTAAGGAAGATTACCTTGATTCGCTGGATCAAAGGATGATAACGGATGATTGATTGATGTTATGAACTCAAGAACTTCATGGATTTGTTGTTAAACAACATGGCTTCGTCACCCATGAATCGCCAGCCGCGGACGGAGAAAGAAGGAAATGAAAAACGAAGGGAAAAGTGGCTGGTCGGTCATATATATACTGGGCCGGAACTAGCGTGCGCTAGCCTTCCCGGACTAGCGTGCGCTATCGGCCGCACGGCCGAGCACTCTCGCCATGGCCCGCATGACCCGGCACCACCGACCACCCCGCGACCATGACTCGTCCACCCGACTCCCGCTAGCGTGCGCTATGGCGGAAGCTTCGCGCTTAGCCGACTGGCCCAAAGAGCCACTGGACTAACAAACTTACCCAGGTAACGTACGCTAGTCGGCCGTCAGCGTGCGCTACCCCTGCCGGTTAGCGTGCCCTACGACCGACAGTAGCGTGCGCTACCTGCCGATCCTGACCGAGTCCAGAACCTCAGAATCCCTCTGCCCAGGCCCGATAGCGTACGCTAGGCCACCCGATAGCGTGCGCTACGCCGGTTCCTGCCGCACCTGTCCGGCCGGTGCCCGCAATCGTCCGGCCAGTCCCGCAACCATCCGGCCAGTACCCGACCACCAGGGCTCGACGACCCGATTTCCGAAAACGTACGGAATGTAATATCCGCAATTTTTGATTTCCGGTAAATTTATTTTTCGGCCGGAGTCCATTTTGACGACTCGTTCATGACTGTTTCGTCATTTCGAGAATGATTAATTCTGCACTTTTTGTCATCCGAGTTCGTTTCGGTATCGTTTTGTTGAGTTCCGAGCTTTTTAGCGACTTTTCCGCACTTGAGTTCGATTCTTGCGAATCTCGTCCGAAACTGTTGTTTCGAGTTTCTCGTAATTTCATTTAATGTTATTATACATGTTGCGAGCTTTGGTTTGGTGTTTCGATCGCGTATCGTGATTTTCGGACGTTTTGGGTCATTCTCGTAATTTCCCAAAGTTTTGGGTAATTACTTCCGTTGTCGAATTCCGAGCCTTCAGGTGGTCGGAATCGTGTGTTCTCTTAGTGCTCGGATTCGTCTTTGCGAGTACTTCGTAACTGTATCTTCGATTCGTACTCAGGTTCGGGTTTCGGGGTCGTTTGGGCCGTCGGAGTTGGTCCCGGCCGAGTCATGGCTGGGCATGCTCGAGCCAGGCCGGCCCTGGCCGAGTAACGTACGGTAGTGCTCGGCCGTTACGTACGTAAGGCCCTGGACGGTAACGTACGTAACGTTTCCGGCATTTCCAGGCAGTGTGTTCGGCCATGGCCGGTTACGTACGTAAGCCATGGCCGGTTACGTACGTAACCCTGCCGGTAGTCGGCCTATTTAAGGCCTGGCAGCGTGTTTTTCACCCAGTTCCTCATTCCTTTTCTTCCCGTACGCGGCTGTGGGTGTATACATCATGGAGCCATGATGTTGTTCTTTCAATCCATGAAGTTTTGAGGCTCATATCATCAATCATCCCTCCTATAACATCCTCCGATCTACTGATCGTGCCGATTTCCTAGAAATCTAGTTTTGGGGAATTTGGGTATTTTGGTTGTTTTCGTCCGATTAATTCAATTTAACTTAGGGTTATGATGGATTGATGATTATTTAGATATATTATATCATTTCCTTTATTATTCCATGGTTGGATTGTATCGATTCGTCGATTTGGTCGAGTTCTTGATCGACGCCTTGAAGGCGTCCGGTAGAATGTCGTAGAGGGGTTTTCGGGCGTTCCACGATTATTCTTCTTCGTATGATCGATGATTTATTGATTATATGTTGTTAGGATCGAATTCTTGTGAAGAACTCAAGTCGGAACCCTTCCGTTCGTCGTTTTCTTCAAGCTTCTCGATCGTGGGGGTATTCTTTTCCTTCGCCGGGGAATCGTAGGCGTTCGAGGTGTCCCGACTGAGCCGTGATTGTAGGAGTGTCCGGTATCGATTATCGAGGCAAGTATCTTGCCCATACATTACGTGTTTTGTGGATATAATGGTTGTTAAATGTCGATATGTGCCAAATAAATATTTATAATCATTTTTCAAAAGAATCGGTATATTTACCATCATGGTTTTCGTAAAGGTGACCCGTGTGGGTCGGGAATTAATATGCTTAGTTGATTATGTGTGCTAGTTTCGAGTATAGGATCACCTTACTTTCGTGTGATGTCATTATGTATGATTATGGCATCGGTAAATGTAAAGTGTAATTCTCTTGTCAAATTATGTGCTTGGAGTCCCGTGGTTATGGATGAATATATTGAGTTTTTGTGATATTGGTTGTGTAGTTCGGTGCTGTTGAGATCTTGTGGTCCCTTGTGAATTGATATAGTTCTGGGTCGTGAGTACGTGTTGGATAATTTGGCCATTCTAGCAAGGTACCTCGACTATATATATTTTGTGTGTTTGACCTTTGAGAGTCGTGGTTTTGTAATATGAGTTGTTTCATTTCCACCTGGGGATGGCATGTGGCCTCTGGGGGCCGATACTAATGGGTACGGCCACGGAAGTGGACTTGGGTGCGTGTGTTGTTGTTCTTCCACCTGGGGATGGCATGTGGCCTCTGGGGGCCGATACTAATGGGTACGGCCACGGAAGTGAACTTGGGTGCGTGTGTTGATGTTCTTCCACTGGGACGGTTCGACGGGACCTCGGGGGCCGATACTAATGGGTACGGCCGCGGAAGTGGTTTCCCACTGGGACGGTCCGACGGGGCCTCTGGGGGCCGATACTAATGGGTACGGCCACGGGTTACCAAGTGTGGTTTTACGTGATATTGATGTTGATGTTTTGATGATTAATTGTGATATTGTCCGAGTATCACAATGCTTTGCGCCTGTGGTCGAGAGACATTATATATCGAGTTTTGGTGCTTGGCTAGAATGGCATAAGATTAATGTGTTATGTGTAATGTGCACTTGTAAGTGAATTGAAGTGGATGATCGGGTCGTGGACCCCGTGTTTTGTGACCGTAATGGTTGGGTCGTGGACCCCGCTTTGTTAACGGATTTGCACTTTGGAAAAGAACTTTGTTTGTGACCCTAAATGATTTTCGAGGAATTTAAGAACTTTTCAATTTCTAATGTTTTTAAAACTCCCGAGATTTGGAAATGTTTTCAAAGTGCTTACTTACTTCGTTTCTACTTTCAAGACTTGAACTATTTTTAACTAAATATACCTCGGGAAGTCTTTCGTTGTATTCTCGGAATGTGTTGTGTATGGCTCGTATTTGCACTTTATACTTGCACTAGCGAAACAGTGGAGTTTTGCTAACCCCCGAGTAATCGGGGGGTGGATATCTGTATTGTGTCCAGGTACATGCAGGTTTTCGGGAGCAAGACACAGGATCGGCACGAGGGATGATGAAAGACGAATGATACTAATCACACGAAGGCCGCTTTGGGTTCGATTAGTCGAGTCCATTGTATTGTCTTTTTCGCTGTCTTATTGTTCGTTGTTGCAAGTATTTTACCCTTGCGTGGGTATGAGTCTGGATGAGTTTATGTATTTTAATTTGTAAGTCAGTGTCGAAAGACCAAATCGGTGTATTGGTTCGTTATTTTGATTCGTCGGTATGTAATGTAATGTGTTGTTTAGATGTCTAGCCTGGTGGATCCTCGCGGAGAGGGTCTGCGGCGTGTAATATTCCTGCCTGATGCGGGGATGTTACAATTATGGTATCAGAGCTTAGGTTGAGGAAACCTAGGCTGTCGGGTCGAGTTATGTGTTGTTGAGTCTTGTTTTGTCAGATTTTGTCTGACTGAATCGTGTCGCGACGCGTCGTCTGGGAAGTCGGCCATGATTAGTATTATGGTGCAGCCATCATCTTCGTGCGATCTGTGGATGTAAGTCTCCCTACTACATGTTGTACCACGAGCTATTCGAGCCTCTGTGATTCTGTGTTGTGTAGTAGTATTTGAAGGTGCATCGTGAGTAAGTGACATATATTTGTTGATTCCCGTTTTGTGCTAGAATGAAGAATGATTTTGCTAAATATATCCTTGTATGAACTGTTTCTCTTGCAAGAGTAACAACCTCGGAATTTTTAGTTTCGAAGGCTTCCGGGGAGCCACGTAAATTTTTAAAATGTTCTCCAAGGGAGGAAAATTTTGATTTTTGTATGATGACCTTAAGGTCGAAAATTTTTAGACTTCAAACTACCGATATTTCATTCTCATCTCATACTATAAGTTTTCAAAACTCGAGTTTTTAACTCAAATGAGGTCTTCAAAATATACTCAAGACGTGACTCTCGTTTGTAACTTTTCGGTTTCATGAATGTTGGTCAGAAGATGCGTATTGATGATGCTCTCGTTGTTGAGCAGTGGTGCCAGTTTTATGATTAAAATAGTAACGTGAATGTTGAGTCCATCGGTATGTATGTGTTGAGATAGTCCTCTTTATTGAGAAGTAAAATTTTCGTTTTTGTAGGATGATTTTCCTTTGATGGTTGCTTGTGAGATGTTATAATTGTGTGAATCGATGACATTTAGACTCGTATGTTGTTGCTTATTTGTAACCTTCGAGTCTAGTATTACCTCATATATGTTTGCAATCGTGTTGGTGATTAGAGCAGTTAGCACAAGCTTAATACGAGCCTAACGCGCGCTAACGTGGCGTGTTTAGCGCACGTTAATCTTTGTTGTAATGCGTACTAATCAACCTGGGCAGAGGCTATGGAACCGCATTATAGCCGTTAAATCTAACTTTTACAGCCAATCACCTGTAGTTTTATTCTCTACGTGGTGTCTAGTGATAACAACTGTTGTGCGTGAATGTGTGTTAAGACTTTTCGTATTGCTAGGTGATATTTGATTGTGTTTGATGAATTGATAAATTATGTCTGCTGTGTGTGTTCAAAAACACTTTCCTGGAAACTTCACAAAGTTTTGACGGTTCGATTAATCGGCGGCTCCATGTATACTTTGAAAATTATTTGGAATTGGCAAGCCGGCCTTGGATTCTCAAATAAAACCTCGATGGTATTTGAAAGAGTTGTTTTAAAGTACATGTAGACATTTTGTAAAATATTACTGTCGTTGATGTTTGTGAAGTGTTGGGAGAATTTTCGAAAGTGATTTTTAACGTATTGTTGTATTTTCAAATAATTCGAGTGAATGATTTTCAAAAATCTTTCACACCATAAAAATATTTTATTTCAAAAACCAATGCGATTTTTTATTTTCAAAAATATATAGTGAAAGATGAAAAATCTCACTCGATGTAAAGTTCAAACTCGGATTTGGAAATGTTAGAGTATGTAAGAATGATTTGATGATCTTGTATGGTTAACTTGTTAGTTGTTAACGGTGATGATGATACGTAGGGGCATGATGACTTCAAATGATTTCAAATGAGACGGTTAAAGTATGTTGTTTACAAGTTTTGATGAAACAACCCGATGTACCAAAAGTACTTTTAAAGTTTATTTTAAATACCATACAAATCCAAGGATTTTCAAAAGATTTCCTTTAAAAGGATACCTCGTGGATTTTCTTTTCGAGTTGTTATTGGTTACCTTAGGTGATATGTCATGCTGAATTGGTACTTTAGTATAATATTTTGCTAAGTTGTGCAATCGTATTGAGTGGGAATCCGCTTAATATGCCGATGGGCAGAGGACACAGTCGTGACCACAATACTAATGGCCATGAAGATCGGATGTGGACCAAGAGGATATGGTCGGGAAGGTTGCTATTCCAGCACTTCGTTCTCGTTGTTTAGGTTTCGGGACGAAACCTCTTTTAAAGGTGATATGATGTAATACCCACATTTTTCTTTCTTTCTCTTCTGTTTCGTCCAACCGTAATGACTCGACTGTGTTCGTTGATGCTTCTGACCTGGTGTTATTTCTCACCTTTGTCACTCGAGCGAGTTCTGATATTGTCCCAAATTGATCTATATATTGTTGTGACCTTTCCATGTTCGGAAAATTAGTCTCGTTTTCGATCTTCCAACCCTTGGGCGGTGGAATTCCGTATTTGTTCAGCGATTGGCTCGCGTTTTGATTGATGTACCGTTGGGTTGGTCAATCATATTGATTTTCGTCCGTTGTGTTTTGTGATTGTTCGGATAATTGACTTGATTGTATTATCCATTGGATGACGCTTGTCACTTGTTGGTTTTGTTATATCCCTAACGGCGACGTTGTGTTGGTCGTCGTGGAGCGTGTTTTCACGTCGTATATTCTGTTGTTGCCCAAAATATTTATCCGAAGATTAATACTGCTGGAAGACGGACAACAAACAAGGTTGCGGGAGCACTTCCGAGAGAAGGTAAATAAAACAAGATTTGCCGGGTTTGTTAGGCCCGGGCTTGAATGCTCTCGCGAGATGTTATTAATACGAATATTCGTGGATACAAGTATTAATGAGAGAAATCTAAATACAATGAGTGTAAAAAGACTCTGTTAATCCGGCTCTTGAG
>JAWKAU010000889.1:0-27000 GCA_033398695.1 Orobanche coerulescens
ATTGAAGGTGATGAAAAATACACACTCAAATGATAATTGATGAAGAAAACTATCCCTCAAGCTTCTCTCTCTCGTAAAAGGTGGAAAAAACTGGAAGGAATAAGCTGAAATGCTCAAAAAATGAATTTATAGGGGTTGACTACCCTGCCGGACACGGCCCGTGCCGATCGGCACGGTCGTGTCACCACCGCCGACAGTGGCGACAGGACTCGGCCGTGTCCTGCTTGACACGGTCGCGGCGCGAGGGCCTTCCGACGATGACCGTCCGAAGCCGACTCGGCATGACTTGACCGTGCCAGACGACACGGTCGGGCGTGCTGGGCAGTCGGTTCTGGCTTATCCGAAAGAGTCCGACTCGGCCGTGCCAGATGACACGGTCGGGTCCTGAGGCAGAGACTTCGGCATTTTCCGGACGAGTACGGCACGGGCCGTGTCGGACGACACGGCCGAGTTCGTTCGGCAGTGATCGGCCAATACTGAAAAATGAGCGGTTGAGCTAAAACGACCATAACTCTCTCGTCCGGACTCCGATTGACTCACCGTTTGAACCATTGGAAAGCTAACTCGATCCTCTATATATTGCAAAGATTTAGAATTTTTGGAGTTACCAAAAATAAATGGTGATCTACAAAGTCGAACTCATATGAGGAAAGTTGAAACAATGAACAATAACGATACACAACTCGAAGTTTCTACGAACGGTGAACACGGGTGAATGAACATGATTGATGAATGATTATAAATGAGTGAAAATCCACTGAGTGACAATCACCGAATGAAATTACTGAATGATAATGACTGAATTAGAACCGGGTATTACATACACCCCCCCTTAAAAGAGTTTCGTCCCCGAAACTAAGGGTCAAACAACTCGGGATAACCCTCCCGCATACTATCCTCGGTTTCCCAAGTAGCCTCTTCGACTCCGTGTCTAGACCACTGAATCTTGACAAAAGGAATCGTCTTATTCCTCAACTGTTTGATTCGATGCTCCAACACTCGTACAGGACGCTCCTCGTACGAATGATCATCCGCGATCTCAATTTCGTCGAACTGAAGTATATGGCTCGGGTCGGCAACATACTTCCGCAACTGAGAGACATGAAACACATTATGAATTCGGCTCAACGCCGGAGGTAACACCAATCGATAGGCTAACTCGCCTACTCGATCCAAAATTTCAAACGGTCCAATGAATCTCGGACTCAACTTCCCCCGTTTTCCGAAACGGAAAATACCTCGACTCGGGGATACCTTGACCAAAACATGATCACCCGTCTCGAACTCCAGTGGTCGACGACGATTATCTGCATATGATTTCTGTCGACTCTGAGCTGTCAACATACGACTCTTGATCAAAGCTACCTTCTCCCGGGCGGCTATATGCATATCGGGTTCGGTGCCGATTAATTCTGACAAGTCATCCCAACACAAGGGAGATCGACAACGACGACCGTACAAGGCCTCGTTAGGTGCCATCTTAATGGAGGCATGCCAACTATTATTATACGTGAACTCGATCAGCGGTAGTTGGGCTTCCCAATCGTCCTTCCAATCGAGGACGCAAGCTCTCAACATGTCCTCTAATGTCTGAATAGTCCTTTCTGATTGTCCGCCGGACTGAGGATGAAAGGCAGTACTGAGATTAAGCTGAGTTCCCATAGCACGATGAACTGATTTCCAAAAATGAGACACAAATCGTCCGTCACGATCGGAAATGATACTTTAGGAATTCCGTGCAGTCTCATTATCTCTTTGATGAACAACTGAGCCAGTCTCTCAGGACCCCACGTATACTTGATCTCAAGGAAATGAGTTGATTTAGTTAAGCGGTCCACAATCACCCAGATCGTATTCATGCCACGACGACTCGTCGGCAAGCTCGTGATGAAAGCCATAGAAATATCTTCCCACTTCCACTCCGGAATAGGTAGAGGTTTTCAGCATACCCGCCGGTCGCTGATGTTCAATCTTAACTTGTTGACAGGTTAAGCATCTCGAAACAAATTCCGCGACTTCTCGCTTCATATTACTCCACTAGTAATTTTGTTTCAAGTCTTTATACATCTTGCTAGACCCCGGGTGAACAGAATAAGGGGTAGCATGAGCTTCTCTCAAAATAGAATTTTTCAACTCGTCATTCGCCGGTACGCACAACCGGTTCTTAAATCTCAAAAGTCCATCCTTGTGGATCACGAATCCAGGGGCTTTCCCCTGAACCACATCCTCATGAACGCGCAACAATGCTGGGTCTGAACCCTGATTCTCCCTGATTACCTCCTCAAGTGACGATGAAATCTCTAACATACAAAGCTATCCCTGAACTCGCTGAAGCCAGACCTCGATCTCGGGTCTAAGGAATTCCTGTTGAAGCTCCTTCTGAACTGTTAAACGAGCAAGCATCTGCTCCTGAACGGACTTACGACTCAAGGCGTCGGCGACAATGTTTGCCTTGCCCGGGTGGTAAAGGATCTCGATATCATAATCTTTGAGTAGTTCCAACCACCGTCTTTGTCGCATATTTAACTCCTTGTGAGTAAATATATACTTCAACTCTTGTGATTGGTGAAGATCTGACAGGTAATGCCCTAAAGGTAACGACGCCAAATTTCCAACGCGAAAACCACGGTTGCTAGCTCCGTCCGTGGGTTGGATAATTAACCAGCTAATCTGAGGAAACATCGGATTTAATTAATATCCTTCGGAGGTTGCCAATCTCGGATAGTCTCCGACTTCTGAGGGTCGACACGAACTCGCTGATGAAATTACATGTCCGAAAAGTCACTTCGACCTCCGTAACTCATATTTGGAAAACTTTCCATAAAGTTGCTCTCGTCTCAACACGTCGAGAACCTGATGAAGATGAACCTCGTATTCCTCTCGGCTACGAGAATAAATCAAAATGTCGTCGATGAAGAAAACAACAAACTGATCAAAAAAAAGTCGATGAAAACCCGATTCATTAACCCCATGAATACCACAGGTGTAATAGTTAGCCCGAACGGCATAACTACGAACTCATAATGACCATAGCGTGTATGAAACGCTGTCCTCGCGATATCCGACTTTCGAATACGCAATCGGTGATATCCGGATCTTAAGTCGATCCCGAAAATACCGAGGCTCCCGAAGTTGATCTAAAAGATCATCGATACGGGGTAAAGGATACTACTCTTGATCATCACCCTGTTCAACTCCTGGTAATCGATACACAAGCGAAAAGAACTATCATTCTTTTTGACAAACAAAGATCGGGTGCTCCCCACGGGACGTACTCGGTTGGATATAACCTTTCTCGAACAATTCCTCAAGTTGATTCTTCAACTCTCGCATTTCGGGGCCATCCGATACGGTGCCTTCGATGAATGGGACGACTGGCTCCCACTCACTCCCGAATTCCCTACTCTATGTGAAGGTAACTAGATAACTCGTGCGGAAATACATCGTCAATCGATGACAATGATACCACGAATGATTGAACATTTCGATTGCCCTAGAATGGTCAATCGATAAAAAGAGATACAATGAATGTTTGAATAACTCGATTGCCTTTGAAAGGCCAATCGATGAAAATAATACAATGAATGATTGAATAACTCGATTGCCTTAGAAAGGCCAATCGATGAAAATGATACAATGAATGATTAAATGACTCGATTGTCTTAGAAAAGCCAATCGATGAAAATGATACAATGAATGATTAAATGACTCGATTGTCTTAGAAAAGCCAATCGATGGAAATGATACAAGGAATGATTGAATAACTTGATTGCCTTAGAAAGGCCAATCGATGAAAATGATACAATGAATGATTGGATAGTTCGATTGCGGAATTTCTCTGCTTCTGCCATAACAATAATTCTACCGAACAACGGGATTACTTCCTGAAGCACACATTCGACAACCAACGACGGAAAGATAGCGACCAAACACTAACAAACACTGAGGATAGTATCAAGACGATTAAACCAACTAATACCGAAAATTGTATCGTCCTAAGATAAATTCCCCACGATTAGGTCCACCAACCAATCGCGGTCATTACGCTTAATTCGGTATGATTCCGAAAATTCTTCCATCGTCAGGTAGACCGATGGTATGAGGTCCACAAGCAATAGGACTATCCCGAAATAAGTCTACTCAAGCATGATTCGAAAATGAATGAATGCGGTGTACCAGCATCAAAAGGCACACACAAGTTGAAATAAAATTACGAGTATACCTGAAATCATTCGGGCCACCGGATCGTCGATTCTCCTCATCATATGAATCTGGGACTTGCCGGCCTCCGAACCGGATGCTCCCGTATGATAAATATGGGCCCCAACTCTATTTGCTTCCATTGTCTTAAACGACGTCGACAAAGCAGTCTGATTCTGAAAGGCTGATTGCTTCGGGGCCTGAGATGCCGCCGGAGTGGGTTGGATAATTAACCAGCTAATCTGAGGAAACATCGGATTTAATTAATATCCTTCGGAGGTTGCCAATCTCGGATAGTCTCCGACTTCTGAGGGTCGACACGAACTCTGTCAGATGAAATTACATGTCCGAAAAAGTCACTTCGGACCTCCAGAACTCATATTTGGAAAACTTTCCATAAAGTTGCTCTCGTCTCAACACGTCGAGAACCTGATGAAGATGAACCTCGTATTCCTCTCGGCTACGAGAATAAATCAAAATGTCGTCGATGAAGAAAACAACAAACTGATCAAAAAAAAGTCGATGAAAACCCGATTCATTAACCCCATGAATACCACAGGTGTAATAGTTAGCCCGAACGGCATAACTACGAACTCATAATGACCATAGCGTGTATGAAACGCTGTCCTCGCGATATCCGACTTTCGAATACGCAACTGGTGATATCCAGATCTTAAGTCGATCCTGGAAAATACTGAGGCTCCCTGAAGTTGATCTAAAAGATCATCGATACGGGGTAAAGGATACTACTCTTGATCATCACCCTGTTCAACTCCTGGTAATCGATACACAAGCGAAAAGAACTATCATTCTTTTTGACAAACAGCACTGGTGCTCCCCACGGGGACGTACTCGGTTGGATATAACCTTTCTCGAACAATTCCTCAAGTTGATTCTTCAACTCTCGCATTTCGGTCGGGGCCATCCGATACGGTGCCTTCGATGAATGGGACGTACCGGCTCCCACTCACTCCTGAATTCCCCTACTCTATGTGAAGGTAACTAGATAACTCGTCTGGAAATACATCGTCAATCGATGACAATGATACCACGAATGATTGAACATTTCGATTGCCCTAGAATGGTCAATCGATAAAAAGAGATACAATGAATGTTTGAATAACTCGATTGCCTTTGAAAGGCCAATCGATGAAAATAATACAATGAATGATTGAATAACTCGATTGCCTTAGAAAGGCCAATCGATGAAAATGATACAATGAATGATTAAATGACTCGATTGTCTTAGAAAAGCCAATCGATGAAAATGATACAATGAATGATTAAATGACTCGATTGTCTTAGAAAAGCCAATCGATGGAAATGATACAAGGAATGATTGAATAACTTGATTGCCTTAGAAAGGCCAATCGATGAAAATGATACAATGAATGATTGGATAGTTCGATTGCGGAATTTCTCTGCTTCTGCCATAACAATAATTCTACTGGAACAACGGGGATTACTTCCCTGAAGCACACATTCGACAACCAACGACGGAAAGATAGCGACCAAACACTAACAAACACTGAGGATAGTATCAAGACGATTAAACCAACTAATACCGAAAATTGTATCGTCCTAAGATAAATTCCCCACGATTAGGTCCACCAACCAATCGCGGTCATTACGCTTAATTCGGTATGATTCCGAAAATTCTTCCATCGTCAGGTAGACCGATGGTATGAGGTCCACAAGCAATAGGACTATCCCGAAATAAGTCTACTCAAGCATGATTCGAAAATGAATGAATGCGGTGTACCAGCATCAAAAGGCACACACAAGTTGAAATAAAATTACGAGTATACCTGAAATCATTCGGGCCACCGGATCGTCGATTCTCCTCATCATATGAATCTGGGACTTGCCGGCCTCCGAACCGGATGCTCCCGTCTGATAAATATGGGCCCCAACTCTATTTGCTTCCATTGTCTTAAACGACGTCGACAAAGCAGTCTGATTCTGAAAGGCTGATTGCTTCGGGGCCTGAGATGCCGCCGGAGTGGGTTTGGAGTCCCTTCGGCAAAAACGGGCCCTATGCCCCGCAATTCCACAGTTATGGCATGAGACAGTCTGCCTCGGACACTTAGCACTGACATGACCTCGTTTCTCCACGCTGAAACAGGTGATGGCCGAACTGGCCGCTCGGGATTGAGATCCCGCACGATTATGCGCCGTAGGAGGTCGCTCAGAAACGATAGGACCCACACGAGGCTTCTTGAAGGTTGACTGACCACCTTCGGGTTGATTATGCTTCGTCGAGTTCCTGTTGACATATGCAGGTTGCTGCTAAGCAATTTCTTTAGCAGCCGTCTCATACGGGAGAGTTCGCTCGATTAATCCGGTCAGAGTGGCGCAATGATGATTGAGCAACTGCACATGGGTCATCATGGGCTGCATAAAAGTGAGTGGATCAACCCGAACATCTCCTGATCGAGCCGAGTCCTGGGCACGATTTCCCGACAGCGAGTGATTATCTCCCGGGTTTCGGCCCGCACCGCGGCCTCTCCCCGTGCATCCTCGACGCTTCCATACTGAAGTAGGAAGGTCGCATAATGATTATATTTCTCGCATGATTAGCACGTTATGATTATGTCATGAGATGATGAAAATGAGTATACATGCTCTAACTTAGTGATTATATGAATGATTTACTGAAGTTACATGATTATCTGATGAAATTCTTAAAATGATTATCTTGAATAGCTTAACAAGATTGATAATATGATCATCCAGATAGACAACTGAGTAATGAAATGAATTGAGTAATCAATGAGTTAACATGATCGTCCTGATTATTAACTGAGTAATGAAATGAATTAAGTGATTAATGAGTTAATATGATCGTCCTGATCATAATGAATGATGATGTTTGAGGATTGTTAAATGATGAATGATGAATGAATGACTATTGCCAGAAATTATACCATGGCGTTAGAAATCTTACGCTTCTTCTCGATTGGCTCGGCATTTGCACAGTCACACGTGACGCGAAAGTCCAATGATACTAGTCTCGATGACGATGATTTCAAATGAGACATGACTCGGAAGGTAGTATTCAAAACCACGCTCCGATACCAACTCGTAACACCCCAAACTAGGCGGATATTACGGTCTGTAGATCCCAACCAGGACCCACCGTGCAAATGAAAATGAATGAATTACACAAGATAAATGTAGTACCGAACTAAATTACAACAATAATTACTCCGATGAGGAGTTTAGTTACAACACACCAGGACAATACCGAATACTAGTGTATTTTATATGAAGATAAAATACACAACACTGAATAAAACGGAGTATTCAAATGAAAGTCTGCAGCGGAAAATAAAGGACAATAACATGAATAACTGAAAGATCGGGGCCCCCTACTAGTATCACTAGGACTCCTCGACATCAACATGCTATTCCCGTGCGTTTGCCTTGCCATGACCTGAAAAACAAAATCCCCAAACGGGGTCAGTTACAAAGAACAACAATCCTCAAGGGTTGAAAAATACACAATCATGATTTAACTGAAATTATGAAATATCCTTAGTTACGAATTACGCTGAAGAGGAGTATCATAGTACGCCCGTAATGTTTTGTGCGAGTGTACAAGACGAATGACCGGACACACCCGTCCTTGTACCTAATTAGTCTCACGGTGTAACGCTTTCCCGTGTGCACAGTCCAATGTATCACTCCCTATACATGGCCATAACGTGCCCGACTAAAAATTCCACACAGCCACACCCGGCCACGCAATATGAACCCAGAAGGTCATATGAACGAGAATGACCGTAATGAATATCAATGAATAAATAATAATCTGATAAAGTCAAGAATGACTCACCGAGATGAGAGTAATAATGAAATGAATGATAGCTCAACGAAAAGATTGGAACCGTCGTTCCTTATGACTGAAGTGATTAATTGACAATAACAAGTATTAATATGATTAATACAATGATGAATGAGTTATGATTATGAATGATCAACAACAAAAAGGTATGAATATCCTTTTAACCGAGTAAGAATTAACTTACACAATACCGGTGACAATTATCCTTCCACGAACAACGTCCTAATTGAGATATCGGTCGCTCGAACAACCTTGAATTATACAATATCCAACAATCCGTTCAATATACCAATCAAACACGAATATAACGAACTCAAAACGTCGATACGATAAAACTAAGTCCATTGAGGCATTAAAACAAACACGTTGCGTCCAAACTCCGATTGTTTACAATCAAACTTCAATATACCAATATCAAATCCCCCAAGAAGTGTTTCAAACCAACAAAACATCTTCAATATGATTAATAATACAAGACGAATATCCGAAAACGTGATTTCAACGACAATTAATCGAAAACCCCCAATTTCAACTCGATATTCAAAGTGTTCTTGAATATTCCCTCAATAATCCAATGAATCCTTATACAAACTCATAATCATTTACATATCCCTTCATATAACACGATTATAACGTCCAAAACATCATATATCAACACAAAATCGAAGTCCAAGGTGTTGAAGGAATTACCTCTTGAAGATCCAAGTACTTTAATCCGAAGAACACGCGTTTAATCGAGTATCCAAGCTTCCCAAATGATTGAAGGTGATGAAAAATACACACTCAAATGATAATTGATGAAGAAAACTCTCCCTCAAGCTTCTCTCTCTCGTAAAGGTGGAAAAATCGAAGGAATGAGCTGAAATGCTCAAAAAATGAATTTATAGGGGTTGACTACCCTGCCGGACACGGCCCGTGCCGATCGGCACGGTCGTGTCGCACAGCTGGCCGACAGCTGGCCGACAGGGACTCGACCGTGTCCTGCTTGACACGGTCGCGGCGCGGAGGGCCTTCCGACAGTGACCCGTCCGACAGCGACTTGGCATGACTTGACCGTGCCAGACGACACGGTCGGGCGTGCTGGGCAGTCGGTTCTGGCTTATCCGGAAGAGTCCGACTCGGCCGTGCCAGACGACACGTGTAACACCCCAAACTAGGCGGATATTACAGTGTCGTGGACCCCCGACTGGGACCCACCAGGCGAATGAAAATGAATGAATTACACAGGTAAATGTAGTACCGAACCACATTACAACATCAATTACTCCGATGAGGAGTTTTATACAACACACCCAGGATAACATAGAATACATGTGTATTTTATGTGACGATAAAATACACAACACTGAATGAAATGAGCATTCAAACGGAATGTCTGCAGCGGAATAAATAAAGGAAACACAAATGACTGAATAAATGATCAATGCAGTGGGGCCCCTACTAGTATCATGGGACTCGTCGCCGTCAACATGCTCTTCCGTGCCTTTGCCTTGCCGTGACTGAAAACAAAATCCCCAACGGGCCGCCATACGTAACAACAATCCTCAAGAGTTGAAATTACACAATCATGAATTAATCAAGTTATGAAATATTCTTAATTATGAATTACGCCAAGAGGAGCATCATAGTACGCCCGTAATGTCTGTGCAAGTGTACAAGACGAATGTCCGACACACCCGTCCTTGTACCTAATTAGTCTCACGGAGGTAAGCGTTACCGTGTGCGGTCCGATGTGTCGGTGAACCCAATACATGACCATCATGTGCCCGACTAAAAATTCCACACAGCCACACCCGGCCACGCAATATGAACCCATAAGGTCACATGAACGAGAATGACCATGATGAAAACCAATGAATAATAATTAGACAAGGCCAAGATGACTCACCGATATGAAAGTAATAGTGACGTGATTGATAAACCAATGAAAAGATTTGGAACCGTCGTTCCTCGTGAATGAAATGATTATTCGACACTTACAAGTCTCAAAATGATTAATATTATGATGAATGAATTATGATTATGAGCAATCAACAACAAAAGGAATGAGTATCCTTTTAACCGAGTAAGATTTAACTTACACAATACCGATGAAGAATGTCCGTCCACGAACAACGCCCTAACCAAGATACCGATCGCTCGAACAACCTTGAATAACAATAATTACCAACAATCGCTCAATACGTATCAAACAACAAAACACGACTAACCCAAGGGTCGAAACAACGATAAACAAACTCATAGGCATTCCAACGAATACATAACCGACCGCACAACTTCGGAAATATCCAATCCCGAATATGTCGAAACCCACACCAAAATGAGTATTTCGAACTAACAAAACACTTCAAGGATATCAATAATCCATTAGGAATCCATAATTCATGATTATAACGACATCAATCGGAAAATGCCCAATAAACCGAAGACAACCCCACGGGTTCTTGAAAACAATTCGAAAATAACCATTAAATACGTAGGAATATATTTATCCAAGTAGATAATCCATAACTTAACATATCCCAATGATAATCCAAGCTTACACGAAGAAATCGGAAGGAAAACCCAAAAATCCGAAATTCTAGATCCAAGAGATTAATACCTTTGATTCGATGTGATGAAGATTATGAAATGATGATCAATCCGAAAGATGAGCTTGAAGATGATGATTGATGATTACACCTCGAAGAACCCTCTCCGAATCGCTCGAAATCGCCCAAAAATACCGAAGGAGTGAAATGAGATGAACAAATGAAGAAGTCTCGACTAATCGTCCAATTTATACTACCCGTGTTAGCGTGCGCTAGCCCTTGTGTATAGCGTGCGCTAACGAGTAATTTGGGTAGTCCAAGACTCCACCGTCCGAACACGGTAGCGCGCGCTACGTACCTCTTTGTAGCGTGCGCTACGGCCATACTACTAGCGTGCGCTAATATCCATTGTTAGCGTGCGCTAGCGAAATATTTGACGCCCGATCGAGTCCGTAAAACCATCTCGCCTCTGATCTAACCTCGATAGCGTGCGCTACAACCATTATTTAGCGCGCGCTAATATATCGGTTGCGTACGCTAACAACAATGCATAGCGTGCGCTATGAATAAACCCGGTGCAGTCCAGTAGCCACTGGACTCAACCTGATCCGCCACTAGCGCGCGCTACTTCACACATATAGCGTGCGCTACTACGACCCGCTAGCGCGCGCTACTTACCACTCGTAGCGTGCGCTACAATTATTCTCACCTGCAGTCCAGTACCTTCTGGACTGCAGCCAAGGTAGCCTTAGCGTGCGCTAAAGCTGAGCGGTAGCGTGCGCTAAAGCTGAGCGGTAGCGTGCGCTACCTATACCCAATTAGCGTACGCTAAAAGGAGTATGTAGCGTGCGCTACTCCTCAAGCACAGCTTGCAACGAAAATGACAATGATGATAAACACGGCACGAAACTCCAATCAGATTAATGATGAATGACGATCGATACTCGATACAATTACTCTGAATGATGAATACCATGACCTAACTGAGTGACAAATGATCAATAATGAATGAAATTACGAGTATCAATTCTTGAATGATAAATACCAATGATAATTACCGAGTGATAATTATCAATTACAACTGGGTATTACATACACCCCCCCTTAAAAAAGTTTCGTCCCCGAAACTAAGGGTCAAACAACTCGGGATAACTCTCCCGCATACTATCCTCGGTTTCCCAAGTAGCCTCTTCGACTCCGTGTCTAGACCACTGAATTTTAACCAAAGGAATCGTCTTATTCCTCAACTGCTTGATTCGCCGCTCTAAAACTCATATAGGACGCGCCTCATATGAATGATCGTCGGCGATCTCGATTTCGTCGAACTGAAGTATGTGACTCGGGTCGGCAACATACTTCCGCAACTGAGAGACATGAAACACATTATGAATTCGCTCAACGCCGTAGGTAAAGCCAATCGATAAGCTAACTCGCCCACTCGATCCAAAATCTCAAACGGTCCAATGAATCTCGGACTCAACTTTCCCCTCTTCCCAAAACGGAAGATACCACGACTCGGGGATACCTTGACCAACACATGGTCACCAGCCTCGAACTCTAATGGTCGACGACGGTTATCTGCATATGATTTCTGTCGACTCTGAGCGGTCAACAAACGACTCCTGATCAAAGCTACCTTCTCACGGGCGGCTATAAGCATATCGGGCTCGGTGCCGATTGATTCTGATAAGTCGTCCCAACACAACGGAGATCGACAACGACGACCATACAAGGCCTCGTAAGGTGCCATCTTGATCGAAGCATGCCAACTATTATTATACGTGAACTCGATCAATGGTAGTTGGGCTTCCCAATCATCTCTCCAATCGAGGACGCATGCCCTCAACATGTCCTCTAATGTCTGAATGGTCCTCTCTGATTGTCCGTCGGACTGAGGATGAAAAGCGGTACTGAGATTAAGCTGAGTTCCCATAGCACGATGAAATGATTTCCAAAAATGCGACACAAACCGTCCGTCACGATCGGAAACGATACTTTTAGGAGTACCGTGCAGTCTGACTATCTCTTTGATGAACAGTTGAGCAAGTCTCTCGGGACCCCACGTTTCCTTGATCTCAAGGAAATGAGCTGATTTGGTTAATCGGTCCACGATCACCCAGATCGTGTTCATGCCACAACGACTCGTCGGCAAACTCGTGATGAAATCCATAGAAATGTCTTCCCACTTCCATTCGGGAATAGGAAGAGGTTTCAGCATACCCGCCGGTCGCTGATGTTCAATCTTAACTTGTTGACAGGTTAAACATCTCGAAACAAATTCTGCGACTTCTCGCTTCATACTACTCCACCAGTAATTTTGTTTCAAGTCCCTGTACATCTTGCTAGACCCCGGATGAACAGAATAAGGGGTAGCATGAGCTTCTTTCAAAATCGAGTTTTTCAACTCGTCATTCGCCGGTACGCACAACCTATTCTTAAACCTCAAAAGTCCATCCTCGTGGACCACAAATCCAGGCTTTCCTGAGCCACATCCTCTCGGATGCGCAACAATGATGGGTCCGAACCCGATTCTCTCGGATTGCCTCCTCGAGTGATGATGAAATCTCTAACATACAAAGTCGTCCCTCGAACTCGCCGGCTGCACCTCGATCTCGGTCTAAGGAATTCTCGCCAAGCTCCTTCGAATCGTTAAACGGGCAAGCATCCGCTCCCGAACGGACTTACGACTCAAGGCGTCGGCGACAACGTCGCCTTGCCCGGTGGTAGAGGATCTCGATATCATAATCTTTGATTAATTCCAACCACCGTCTCGACGCATATTTAACTCCTTCGAGTAAATATATACTTTAAGCTCTTATGATCGGTGAATATTCGGCGGTGACGCCATAAAGGTAATGACGCCAAATCTTCAAAGCGAACACCACGGCCGCTAGCTCCGTGTCGTGGGTCGGATAATTAACCTCGTAAGGTCTCAATTGCCGTGAAGCATAGGCAATGACCTTCCCGTTCGCATGAGCACACATCCGAGACCCCGTCCGACGCATCACTATAAACCACAAATCCTTCCGTCCCTGCGGCAAGGAAAGTACAAAGTCGACATTAACCGGCTCTTGAGTTCCTCAAAACTCCGTTGACACGCGTCGGACCACATGTATTTCTTATCCTTCCGCAAAAGGTTCGTTAAGGGTTGAGCGATTCGAGAAAATCCCTCTACAAATCGCCGATAATAACCCGCCAATCCGAGGAAACTTCGGATTTCCTTAACGTTCTTCGGAGGTAGCCAATCTCGAATAGCCTCCGTCTTCTGAGGATCGACACGAACTCCGTCTGATGAAATTACATGTCCGAGAAAAGTCACTGACATCCAGAACTCACATTTAGAAAACTTCCCATAAAGTTGTTCTCGTCTCAACACGTCGAGCACTTGATGAAGGCGAAACTCGTGCTCCTCCCGGTCACGAGAATAAATCAAAATGTCATCGATGAAGACAACAACAAACCGATCCAAAAAGTCGATGAAGACCCGATTCATTAACTCCATGAATACCGCAGGTGCATTAGTCAATCCGAACGGCATAACCACAAACTCATAATGACCATAGCGTGTTCAAACGCCGTCCTCGCGATATCCGACTCTCGAATCCGCAATCGATGATATCCGGATCTTAAGTCGATCCGGGAAAATATCAAGCTCCCTCAAGTTGATCTAAGAGATCGTCAATACGGGGTAAGGGATACTTATTCTTGATCGTCACCTGTTCAACTCCCGATAATCAATACATAAGCGGAATGAACCATCCTTCTTCTTGACAAATAACACCGGTGCTCCCACGGGACGCACTCGGTCGAATATAACCCTTCTCGAACAACTCTTCAAGTTGGTTCTTTAATTCCCGCATTTCGGTCGGGCCATTCGGCACGGCGCCTTCGATATCGGGACGTACTGTGCTCCAACTCAATCGTGAATTCCACATCCTCTCGTGGAGGCAAACCAGTAACTCGTCTGAAAACATCGGCATATTCCCTCACCACCGGAATATCCGTTAACATTATCGATGACTTCTCGGTTTTGGCCATATAGCACCAATAACCGACACATCCTGATTGAGTAACCTTACCGCTTTCATTGAATTAATGACCTTACTGCAATGTAGGGATTACCTCCTGAAACACACATTCAACTCCATCGTTCAAATGATAGTGACCATACGCTACGGACATTAATGATGGCATCATGACAATCCATCCAATCAATACCCAAGATGACGTCGTCCCTCGGCAAGTCTACCACGATTAGGTCCGCCGGCCATACACGACCATGAAATCAATCGGACAATTCTCAATCTCACGACATCGATAATTCGTCTACCATCGTAGTCCAATGACATAAGGCTCACAACTAGTAGCACTACCTGCACGTAGTCTACTCAAACATGACTCGGAAATGAATGAATGCGATGCACCAAGATCGAAAAGACTACACACAAAGTTGAGATAGAATATCGAGTGTACCGAGATCATTCGGGCCTCTGGATCATCGGTCTTCTTCATCTCATAAATCCGGGCTTGCTAGTCCCGCACCGACGCTCCGTCACGCTAAAAGCTCCGCCTTTTGTCGCTCCCGCTGCTTTAAACGACGCTGATTGAGTGGCCTTATTCTCAACGGCCGACCGCTTAGGGGCCCGAGATGACGCTCGAGTAGGTTTGGAGTCCCTACGGCAAAACGGGCCTTATGCCCAAGAATTCCACAATTATGACATGTGATAGTCTCGCCTGACACTTGGTACCGAGGTGACCAAGTTCCCCAGCTATAACAGTGATGGCCGAATCGCCGCCGAGACCGAGATATTGCGGGTTTAGACGCTAGGAGGTCGCTCGTAAAGTAGAGCCCGCCCGCGGTTTCTTGAAAGTGGCTCGACTCGCCGACCGATTACGGTTCTTGGACTTCTTGCTAGCGCACGAAGGTTGCCGCTAGCAATTTCCTTAGCCGTAAGCTCGTAAGTAAGAGCATTCTCAATGAACTCGCCAACGTGGTACAATTATGATTAAGTAAATCAAGTCTCATACGGGTTTCGCCTCTTGCCGAAATACTTGATCTTGTCCGCTTCGAGTGAATGATAGATGAGGCGAACGGAAGAAGTTCCGAAATTTCTCGGCAATGGCGAGAACATCCTCGTCTGTTGAGGGGTCGGGGTGAGCAATTGACAGCCTTGGCCTCTCCGAGTGGGGCCGGATAATACCTCTCCATCATGAGAGTCTTGAATCGATCCCAAGTACAAGATCCTTCGGTGGGCTTCAACGACAACCACCAAGAATGTGCGCTCTTACCAAGGTAGTAAGCCGCAACAAACTTTGTGTCCCTAGACACTCTACCATCGCAAACAGCCTTCTCGAAATGCTCGAGCCAATGAATGATATCTGCCGGCCTGCAGGCCCTCAAAAGTAGGTGGCCTCTGGCGAGAGACATCGCCGATGATGTTACTCACATTCCTCTCTTGCCTCCGAGGTGGCGGCGGAGGAGCCTGCCGATTCGATTGACGGAGTTATGCATCGTCTCCATCAACCGAGCCATCTGAGTCATTTGGGCCATCATGCCCTGCATAAATGCGAGTGGATCAACCCGACACCCTCTCGACCGAGCCGTGTCCCGGTACGACTCCCGATAATGAATGATCGCGTCTGTGTGAATGAGTGGCGCTGCGCCGCCGCCAATTAGCATTATTCCCGGCATTTGCACGGGTATTCGCACGAGTTCTCGGATTCGCCCGCTCCACGGCCTCGTCCTCCACGCCCTCTGCCACCCTTTCCATACCAAGTGGAAAGTCATATGATGATTATACATCTCGCATGAGTATCACATTATGATTATATTATGAAATAATGAAAATGAGCATACGCGCTCAAATACAACGATTACATGAATGATTGATTGACGTGACATGATTATCTCGATGAAGTTCTTGAAATGATTATCTTGGATGAGTTAACAAGATTAATGATCCGATCTTCCCGATCAACAATCGAACAATGAAATGAATTGACTGATTAATGAGTTAACTCGATCCCGGCCAAAATGACAATGATGATTGAGGATTGTTAATCGATGAATTATGAATGAATGATTAATGCCGTAAATTATACCATGGCATTAGAAATCTTACGCTTCTTGGTCCGATTGGCTCGGCATTTGCACAGTCACACGTGACGCGAAAGTCCAATGATACTAGTCCGATGACGATGATTTCAAATGAGACATGACTTGGAGGGTAGTATTCAAAACCACGCTCGATACCAACTCGTAACACCCCAAACTAGGCGGATATTACAAGGCCGTGGACCCCGACTGGGACCCACCAAAGTAATGAAAATGAATGAATTACAGGTAAATGTAGTACCGAACCACATTACAACATCAATTACTCCGATGAGGAGTTTTATACAACACACCTGTGATAACATAGAATACATGTGTATTTTATGTGACGATAAAATACACAACATGAATGAAATGAGCATTCAAACGGAATGTCTGCAGCTGAATAAATAAAGGAAACACAAATGATCGAATAAATGATCGAATGCATCGGGGCCCCTACTAGTATCATCGACTCGCCGCCAACATGCTCTTCCCGTGCCTTTGCCTTGCCGTGACACGAAAACAAAATCCCCAACGGGCCGCCATACGTAACAACAATCCTCAAGAGTTGAAATTACACAATCATGAATTAACCAAGTTATGAAATATTCTTAATTATGAATTACGCCAAGAGGAGCATCATAGTACGCCCGTAATGTCCTCGTGCAAGTGTACAAGACGAATGTCCGACACACCCGTCCTTGTACCTAATTAGTCTCACGGAGGTAAGCGTTACCGTGTGCACGGTCCGATGTGTCGGTGAACCCAATACATGACCATCATGTGCCCGACTAAAAATTCCACACACCCACACCCGCCACGCAATATGAACCCTAAGGTCACATGAACGAGAATGACCATGATGAAAACCAATGAATAATAATTAGACAAGGCCAAGATGACTCACCGATATGAAAGTAATAGTGACGTGATTGATAAACCAATGAAAACATTTGGAACCGCTGCTCCTCGTGAATGAAATGATTATTCGACACTTACAAGTCTCAAAATGATTAATATTATGATGAATGAATTATGATTATGAGCAATCAACAACAAAAGGAATGAGTATCCTTTTAACCGAGTAAGATTTAACTTACACAATACCGATAAAGAATGTCCGTCCACGAACAACGTCCTAACCAAGATACCGATCGCTCGAACAACCTTGAATAACAATAATTACCAACAATCGTTCAATACACGTATCAAACAACAAAACACGACTAACCCAAGGGTCGAAACAACGATAAACAAACTCATAGGCATTCCAACGAATACATAACCGACCGCACAACTTCGGAAATATCCAATCCCGAATATGTCAAAACCCACACCAAAATGAGTATTTCGAACTAACAAAACACTTCAAGGATATCAATAATCCATTAGGAATCCATAATTCATGATTATAACGACATCAATCGGAAAATCCCCAATTAACCAAGTCAACCCCAAGGGTTCTTGAAAACAATTCGAAAATAACCATTAAATACGTAGGAATATATTTATCCAAGTAGATAATCCATAACTTAACATATCCCAATGATAATCCAAGCTTACACGAAGAAATCGGAAGGAAAACCCAAAATCCAAAATTCTAGATCCAAGAGATTAATACCTTTGATTCGATGTGATGAAGATGATGAAATGATGATCAATCCGAAAGATGAGCTTGAAGATGATGATTGATGATTACACCTCGAAGAACCCTCTCCGAATCGCCGAAATCGCCAAAAATACCGAAGGAGTGAAATGAGATGAACAAATGAAGAAGTCTCGACTAATCGTCAATTTATACTCGACCTGTGTTAGCGTGCGCTAGCTCCTTGTGTATAGCGTGCGCTAACGAGTAATTTGGGTAGTCCAAGACTCCACCGTCCGAACACGGTAGCGCGCTACGTACCTCTTTGTAGCGTGCGCTACGGCCATACTACTAGCGTGCGCTAATATCCATTGTTAGCGTGCGCTAGCGAAATATTTGACGCCTTGATCGGAGTCCGTAAAACCATCTCGCCTCCGATCTAACTCGATAGCGTGCGCTACAACCATTATTTAGCGCGCTAATATATCGGTTGCGTACGCTAACAACAATGCATAGCGTGCGCTATGAATAAACCGGTGCGATCCGGAGCCACCGGACTCAACTCGATCCGCCCTAGCGCGCTACTTCACACATATAGCGTGCGCTACTACGCTAGCGCGCACTACTTACCACTCGTAGCGTGCGCTACAATTATTCTCACCTGCAGTCCAGTACCTTCTGGACTGCAGCCAAGGTAGCCTTAGCGTGCGCTAAAGCTGAGCGGTAGCGTGCGCTACCTATACCCAATTAGCGTACGCTAAAAGGAGTATGTAGCGTGCGCTACTCCTCAAGCACAGCTTGCAACGAAAATGACAATGATGATAAACACGGCACGAAACTCCAATCAGATTAATGATGAATGACGATCGATACTCGATACAATTACTCTGAATGATGAATACCATGACTGAATCTGAGTGACAAATGATCAATAATGAATGAAATTACTGAGTATCAATTACTGAATGATAAATACTGAATGATAATTACTGAGTGATAATTACTGAATTACAACTGGGTATTACAACACGGTCGGGTCCTGAGGCAGAGACTTCGGCATTTTCCGAACGAGTACGGCACGGGCCGTGTCGGACGACACGGCCGAGTTCGTTCGGCAGTGATCGGCCAATACTGAAAAATGAGCGGTTGAGTTAAAACGACCATAACTCTCTCGTCCGGACTCCGATTGACTCACCGTTTGAACCATTGGAAAGCTAACTCGATCCTCTATAATATTGCAAAGATTTAGAATTTTTGGAGTTACCAAAAATTAATGGTGATCTACAAAGTCGAACTCATATGAGGAAAGTTGAAACAATGAACAATAACGATACACAACTCGAAGTTTCTACGAACGGTGAACACGGGTGAATGAACATGATTGATGAATGATTATAAATGAGTGAAAATCCACTGAGTGACAATCACCGAATGAAATTACTGAATGATAATGACTGAATTAGAACCGGGTATTACATGTATGAACACAAAGAGAATCGAGTCCTTACACAGGTCATACGAAGCTTCGAGGTCTCGCGATACTAGTCTTCACTGACGACGACTCGATGAATGAATGACTCGTGCAGTCGCACTAATATTACGACTCAGAAAACTTGACTGACTAGATTGTCATAACCTGACAATCCCACTACTACCGCGTCGGTAGGACCACATAACTCACGTCTCAGGGTATCTCACAACCCCAAAGCTCTGATACCATTTTCTGTAACACCCCCAAATCCTATTGGGTTATCACAGTGCCGTAGACCCCACGCCAGGAGATCCACCAGGAGAACATGACTAAATTACATTAAATTAAACAACAAGGGAAAATCATAGTCCCTACCATGATATCCGACACAATATTCCGAGAAGGAATTTCAACGACAACGATGGGCCTACATGGCCAAGAGTAAAAATACAACATCCACGAGCATCTGCTCGGGTAATACAAAATGACAAAGACTGACAACTGAAGAACACTCCAACCGACTGACCAACATGAACGACTCGTACTAGTATCGCTCGAATGCCTCGTCGCCATCATCATGCCCCTGTGTCTCAACTCTCTCCTCGCAAGCACCTAAAACATGAAAACATGTTCCGCCCCCACGGGGTCAGTCATCCAGATAATGAACATCAAATACATGTATAACATGATATGCATCCAAAGGCAGAATGAAACGGTAAAATGATGATAATAATACGAGATGCTCACAAACCAAGGTAAGAACCGAGCATTCGTGAAATACTATGCCCACGACATACTATTAATACATTGCTCGAGGTTAGAACATAAGTGCCCAACGGCGAATCATAATCACAGAATACCACAATGAATTACACGACATGAACCAAACCAGAACAGGATTAAATATGAATCACAATGCCCGGAGGCTCCAATGAAATTAACAAGACAATCACAAGGCCTAAAAACCACTCAGCCGAAACTGTCAAATATCACAATCACATGAAGCCGAAACTTGTTATTGATTAGGGCCGAAGCCACGGCATGAAAGCCGTATCACAATTAGGGCCGAAGCCACGGCATGAAAGCCGTATCACAATTAGGGCCGAAGCCACGGCATGAAAGCCGTATCACAATTAGGGCCGAAGCCACGGCATGAAAGCCGTATCACAATTAGGGATGGTATGCTGTCTTGAGTCGGCCAGCACCATCCTCGACAGTCCCAACTCAACACCTCGATTGCCTTAGAACGGCTAACCGATGACAATGATGCAGCGGATGATTCCATGAATGCTTGAGCGCTTCGATTTCCTTATAATGGCTAATCGATATGAACGATATGATGAATGATTGAATACCTCGATTGCCTTAGAACGGTCAATCGATACACTAATATAGTGAATGATTGAACATTTCGATTTGCCTGCAAACGGCAATTCGATAACAATGATATGAAGGATGCCTCGGTACCTTTAATCGGTTACCGACGACGGAGGTGAGAAATGAATAAGCCAATGCCTTTAATCGGCGTGTACAGTTTTAATGACAATCCAAAAAGGAATAACAATAAATATTTGGCAAAATTGCCGAAAGGTATCGTATCGAACGATCTCTTAATATCAATGAATTCATGAAGAGACTAAGTCTCGGAATGATACAACACATTTATACACATATATGATGACATTAATCTCATTGACTAGTACAAGTATAAAACTTGCCTCAAACCGAAGGCGAGAAGGTACTTCCACGATCAACGTCCTTAATGAAATTATCGGCCGCTCGAACAACCTTGAACAACATAAATACCAACAATTCTCTTAATACACGAATCAAGCATGATCACAACCAACTCAAAAGTCGATACAACAATACCCGAAACTCATTGGGGCATTAAAACAAACGCGTTGTAAACAATCTCCAATTGTTTACACCCAAAACTCAATTACATCCGAAACCAACTTCCAATGAATGATTCAAACCCACAAAACCCCATGAATACTATCAATAATCCAAAATGAATATCCGAAAACGTGATTATAACGACAATTAATCGAAAACCCCCAATTTCAACTCGATATTCAAAGTGTTCTTGAATAATCCCTCAATAATCCAATGAATCCTTATATAAACTCATAATCATATACATGTCCCTTCATATAACATGATTATAACGTCCAAAACATCATATCTCAACATAGAATCGAAACCCAAGGTGTTGAAGAATATTACCTTTGAAGATCCAAGTACTTTAATCCGAAGAACACGCGTTAAATTGATTATCCGGGCTTCACGATCGAAAGGAGATGAAGAAAATCAAACACCCAAATGATTTGTGAAGGAAAAACCTTCCCTCAAGCTTTCTCTCTCGGTTGAAGGTGATGAAAAGGGAGAAAAATGGCTGAAATGCTGAAAAAAAACGAATTTAAAGGAGTTGACTGCCTGCCGGACACGGCCCGTGCCGATCGGCACGGTCGTGTCGCACAGCTGGCCGACAGGGACTCGACCGTGTCCTGCTTGACACGGTCGCGGCGCGGAGGGCCTTCCGATAGTGACCCGTCCGACAGCGACTCGGCATGACTCGACCGTGTCCTGCAACACGGTCGGGCGTGTCAGCGATGCTCAGCTTAACCGAAGAGTTCGACTGGCCGTGCTGCATTTACACGGCCGGGTCTGAGGCGAACACTTCGGCATTTTCCGGACGAGTACGGCACGGGCCGTGTCGGACGACACGGCCGAGTCCGTTCGGCAGTGATCGACCAATAACTGAAAAGTGAGCGGTTGAGCTAAAACGACCATAACTCTCTCGTCCGGACTCCGATTGACTCACCGTTTGAACCATTGGAAAGCTAACTCGATGCTCAATAATATTGCAAAGATTTAGAATTTTTGGAGTTACCAAAAATTAATGGTGATCTAACGAAGTCGAACTCAAATGAGGAAAGTTGAAACAATGAACAATAACGATACACAACTCGAAGTTTTTCCGAACGGTGAACACGGTGAATGAACATGATTGATGAATGATTATAATCGAGTGAAAATACACTGAGTGACAATCACTGAATGAAATTACTGAATGATAATGACTGAATTACAACCGGGTATTACATACACCCCCCCTTAAAAGGAGTTTCGTCCTCGAAACTCAGGGTAAACAACTCGGGATATGAACTATTCATCAAGATCTGAAAACAATAATGCACATCTAGTCCTCGGGACCAAATCAATCGCACGCCCAAGTCCCCAAGACTTGACGTCTCGAATCTCAGTGAATGATTTCCCAAATTATCAAAAAATCTTGAGCACAACGCCGAAGGGGTGAACTCCCAACAGTTGACCCAAATCTCAAGATTCTCAAATATGATCATAATAAAATAGATCAAGAATAAATGATCCACAGTCACGATACATTACTACGGATTGAGTTACACAGTCATCCAAAAACAAGGTTACATCTCAAATGTAGTCAACATCGTTATCCTTCCATGTCATCGATCTCCTCTATCTCAACGATTTAAGGTATATCCGCAGATGAACTCGCCGCTAAATATGATCTCGGAAGGTCACGAGAATGAAAGTGACTAAAATGAATGATGAATGATAATTGGCTACAAATCCGACAAGGATTTGGAATGAATCACCAAGGTGAATTAATAACGTCATGAGTGATAGCTCTCTGAAGTGATTGGAACCGCCGTTCCTCGTGAATTGAATGATTAATCGATAATTATGAGTCCCAACATGATTGATATATATGATGAATGAATTAGATGAATGAGTGAACGACAATGAAATGAATGATTGTCCTACTACCGAGCAAGAATTAACTTGTTCAAAATCGGTGATGAATGTCCTTACCTCGGGTTCTCGAAGCCTGATAGGACCCCTTGGATGAAGTACGGACTGGAGTAACAAAATCCCTCGAGGCTTGTGAGCCCTCTCGAGATCTAGCGGCACCAGAACTCCTGCAGTATTTACAAGGTGTCCCGGTTCCTACACAAAAACAAACAATAGCCGCACCGTACACCGAGTATTAACGTGTCTCTTGAATCACGATTAAAGCAAACAACAATCGAACTCGTCTGCCTCGAGAGGAAGAAGCCTTCTCAGACGAAGACGATCGAAAACGACCTCTTGGACGTCGAGCCCGATGTCCTCTCGACGAATCGGCATCCTAGTCCTCTCACCCGAAGGAATCAAGGATGTTTCGAGTAAGCTCCTTGATCAAAAGCTCGCTCCAAGAGCCTTCCGATGAACTCACTAAGTGAATTACAATTGTGGTTGAACAATCGCATCCTCAATCGCGGATTTAGCCTCTTGCTAAAATACTTGATCTTATCCGCTTCAAGACGGATAATCGATGAAGCAAATCAAGTAGTCCTGAAACTTCTCAAAGAATGACAATAACACCCTCGTCCTCGACGGATTCGGAGTTCAAAACCTCGATAACTTGGCTTCCTGAAGTGGGGCCGGATAATACCTCTCTATCATGAGAGTCTTGAATTCGCCCCAAACACAATCTCGATCGGTGGGTTTCACAGAAAGCCACCAAGAATAAGCACCCTTACTCAAGTAGTAAGCCGCTATCGCCACTTTACTCTCCTCCGGACACTGAACCATGTCGAAGAGTTTATCAAAATGCTCAAGCCAATGAACAATATCAGCTGGTTCTGACGAACCCTCAAAAGTAGGCGGCCTCTGACGAGAGATATCGCCAACAATCTGATTCACTCTCCCAGTCTGTCCATTAAACGGCTCCTGGAATTCCTGTTGCGGTGGACCACGAACCATCGAGGTCTGCATGGTCTCCATCATCTGCGTCATCTGAGTCATCTGGGCCATCATGCCCTGCATAAATATGAATGGGTCAACCCGAGCACCTTCCGAGTGAGATGTCTCTCGGGTACGACTCCCTGACGGCGACTGATTATCTGCTGATGAATGAGTAGCCTCGCTATTTGATGAATTAATGATACCACTCGCATTCGCACGGGCATGCACACGAGATCCCGGGTTTCGGCCCGCACCGCGGCCTCCTCCCCCGCGTCCTCTGACAGCTCTATCCATACCGGTGAAAGCCACATGATGATTACAGATCTCGCATGAAGATCACATTATGGTTATATTACTGAATGATAATGATGAACATACACGCTATACAACAATGAACGCATTAAGTACGCAATAAAATGATCGTCGACATGACGCCGGGATATGATATGATCGCATGAGAGATCGAGTGAGGCAACATGATTATCTGATGAAATTCCTAAAATAATTACATTGGACAAGTTTGCAAGGTTGAAATTTCGATTCACAAGGTCAACAACTGAACCGTGAGGTGGACTGGATGATTAATGAATTAACTGAACAATGAGATTAACTGAGTGATAATGAATTAACTGAGCGATGGGATTAACTGGGTGATGAATAAATTAACCGAGTGATGAATGAATTATCTGAGTAATGATATTGACTGAGTGATGAACGAATTAACTGAGTGATGAGATCAAAATGATGATTGAGGATTATTACCTGATGAATGAGTTGATCCTTAATGCTTACACAAGTCATGCGTGCTCCAAAACAATTAGTCATGAATCAATCATAACACTTATATCACATATATGTTTCAACAAGCATGAAAAATTAATAACATGATGAATGTATTGTAACACCCCAAACTAGGCGGATATTACAGTGCCGTAGATCCCCAACTGGGACCCACCAGGAAATGAAAATGAATGAATTACACAAGATAAATGTAGTACCGAACTACATTACAACAATAATTACTCCGATGAGGAGTTTAGTTACAACACACCAGGACAATACCGAATACTAGTGTATTTTATATGAAGATAAAATACACAACACTGAATGAAACGGAGTATTCAAATGAAAGTCTGCAGCGGAAAATAAAGGACAATAACATGAATAACTGAAAGATCGGGGCCCCCTACTAGTATCACTAGGACTCCTCGACATCAACATGCTATTCCCGTGCGTTTGCCTTGCCATGACCTGAAAAACAAAATCCCCAAACGGGGTCAGTTACAAAGAACAACAATCCTCAAGGGTTGAAAAATACACAATCATGATTTAACTGAAATTATGAAATATCCTTAGTTACGAATTACGCTGAAGAGGAGTATCATAGTACGCCCGTAATGTTCTGTGCGAGTGTACAAGACGAATGACCGGACACACCCGTCCTTGTACCTAATTAGTCTCACGGTGTAACGCTTTCCCGTGTGCACAGTCAAATGTATCACTCCCTATACATGGCCATAACGTGCCCGACTAAAAATTCCACACAGCCACACCCGGCCACGCAATATGAACCCAGAAGGTCATATGAACGAGAATGACCGTAATGAATATCAATGAATAAATAATAATCTGACAAAGTCAAGAATGACTCACCGAGATGAGAGTAATAATGAAATGAATGATAGCTCAACGAAAAGATTGGAACCGTCGTTCCTTATGACTGAAGTGATTAATTGACAATAACAAGTTTTAATATGATTAATACAATGATGAATGAGTTATGATTATGAATGATCAACAACAAAAAGGTATGAATATCCTTTTAACCGAGTAAGAATTAACTTACACAATAGCGGTGACAATTATCCTTCCACGAACAACGTCCTAATTGAGATATCGGTCGCTCGAACAACCTTGAATTATACAATATCCAACAATCCGTTCAATATACGAATCAAACACGAATATAACGAACTCAAAACGTCGATACGATAAAACTAAGTCCATTGAGGCATTAAAACAAACATGTTGCGTCCAAACTCCGATTGTTTACAATCAAACTTCAATATACCAATATCAAATCCCCCAAGAAGTGTTTCAAACCAACAAAACATCTTCAATATGATTAATATTCCAAGACGAATATCCGAAAACGTGATTTCAACGACAATTAATCGAAAACCCCCAATTTCAACTCGATATTCAAAGTGTTCTTGAATATTCCCTCAATAATCCAATGAATCCTTATACAAACTCATAATCATTTACATATCCCTTCATATAACACGATTATAATGTCCAAAACATCATATATCAACACAAAATCGAAGTCCAAGGTGTTGAAGGAATTACCTCTTGAAGATCCAAGTACTTTAATCCGAAGAACACGCGTTTAATCGAGTATCCAAGCTTCCCAAATGATTGAAGGTGATGAAAAATACACACTCAAATGATAATTGATGAAGAAAACTATCCCTCAAGCTTCTCTCTCTCGTA
>JAWKAU010000890.1:0-27000 GCA_033398695.1 Orobanche coerulescens
GTTTTATACATTATTTTTTGTGCTCAATTTTCGTAACCGAATAATTATTTCAGAATCGGACTAATTTCTACCAGAATGCTCCTACATGTGATATAAGATTGTTCATACAGTCTTTCTCGAATGAACTATCACTAAATGATCGGAATTTGAACTTCTTTTTACGGTTTTATACATTATTTTGGTGCCCAATTTTCGTAACCGAAAAATTGTTTCAGAATCGGACGAATTTCCACCAGAATGCTCCTACATGTGATATAAGATTGTTCATGCAGTCTTTCTCGAATGAACTATCACCAAATTGTCGGAATTTGAGCGTCTTTTTACGGTTTTATACATAGTTTTTGGTGCCCAATTTTGGTAACCAAAAAATTATTTCGGAATTAGACGAATTTATACAAAAATGATCCTACATGTGATGTAAGATTGTTCATGCAGTCTGTCTCGAATGAACTATCACCAAATGGTCGGAATTTGAGCGTCTTTTTACGGTTTTATACATAGTTTTTGGTGCTCAATTTTCGTAACCGAAAAATTATTTCAGAATCGGACGAATTTCTACCAGAATGCTCCTACATGTGATATAAGATTGTTCATGCAGTCTTTCTCGAATGAACTATCACTAAATGATCGGAATTTAAGCTTCTTTTTACGGTTTTATACATTAATTTTGGTGCCCAATTTTCGTAACCGAAAAATTGTTTCCGAATCGGACGAATTTCTACTAGAATGCTCCTACATGTGATATAAGATTTTTCATGCAGTCTTTCTCGAATGAACTATCACCAAATGGTCGGAATTTGAGCGTCTTTTTACGGTTTTATGCATAGTTTTTGGTGCTCAATTTTCAGAATCAAAAATTGTTTCAGAATCGGATGAATTTCTACTGAATGCTCCTACATGTGATATAAGATTGTTCATGCAGTCTTTCTCGAATGAACTATCACTAAATGATCGAATTTGAGCTTCTTTTTACGGTTTTATACATTATTTTTGGTGCCCAATTTTCGTAATCGAAAAATTGTTTCCGAATCGGACGAATTTCTACTGAATGATCCTACATGTGATATAAGATTGTTCATGCAGTCTTTCTCGAATGAACTATCACAAATGGTCGGAATTTGAGCTTCTTTTTACGGTTTTATACATAGTTTTTGGTGCTCAATTTTCGTAACCGAAAAATTGTTTCAGAATCGGACGAATTTCTACCAGAATGCTCCTACATGTGATATAAGATTGTTCATGCAGTCTTTCTCGAATGAACTATCACTAAATGATCTAATTTGAGCTTCTTTTTACGGTTTTATACATTAATTTTGGTGCCCAATTTTCGTAACCGAAAAATTGTTTCCGAATCGGATGAATTTCTACCAGAATGCTCCTTCATGTGATATAAGATTGTTCATGCAGTCTTTCTCGAATGAACTATCACCAAATGGTCGGAATTTGAGCTTCTTTTTACGGTTTTATACATAGTTTTTGGTGCTCAATTTTCGTAACCGAAAAATTGTTTTAGAATCGGATGAATTTCTACTGAATGCTCCTACATGTGATATAAGATTGTTCATGCGGTCTTTCTCGATGAACTATCACCAAATGGTCGGAATTTGATCGTTTTTTACGGTTTTATACATAGTTTTTGGTGCTCAATTTTCGTAATCAAAATTGTTTCAGAATCGGACGAATTTCTACCAGAATGCTCCTACATGTGATATAAGATTGTTCATGCAGTCTTTCTCGAATGAACTATCACTAAATGATCAGAATTTGAGCTTCTTTTTACGGTTTTATACATTAATTTTTGTGCCCAATTTTTGTAACCGAAAAATTGTTTCCGAATCGGACGAATTTCTACCAGAATGCTCCTACATGTGATATAAGATTGTTCATGCAGTCTTTCTCGAATGAACTATCACCAAATGGTCGGAATTTGAGCGTCTTTTTACGGTTTTATACATAGTTTTTGGTGCGCAATTTTCGTAACCGAAAAATTGTTTCAGAATCGGACAAATTTCTACTAGAATGCTCCTACATGTGATATAAGATTGTTCATGCAGTCTTTCTCGAATGAACTATCACTAAATGATCGGAATTTGAGCTTCTTTTTACGGTTTTATACATTAATTTTGGTGCCCAATTTTCGTAACCGAAAAATTGTTTCCGAATCGGACGAATTTCTACCAGAATTCTCCTACACGTGATATAAGATTGTTCATGCAGTCTTTCTCGAATGAACTATCACCAAATGGTCGGAATTTGAGCGTCTTTTTACGGTTTTATACATAGTTTTTGGTGCTCAATTTTGGTAACCGAAAAATTATTTCAGAATCGGACGAATTTCTACCAGAATGCTCCTACATGTGATATAAGATTGTTCATGCAGTCTTTCTCGAATGAACTATCACTAAATGATCGGAATTTGAGCTTCTTTTTACGGTTTTATACATTAATTTTGGTGCCCAATTTTCGTAACCGAAAAATTGTTTCCGAATCGGACGAATTTCTACTAGAATGCTCCTACATGTGATATAAGATTGTTCATGCAGTCTTTCTCGAATGAACTATCACCAAATGGTCGGAATTTGAGCGTCTTTTTACGGTTTTATGCATAGTTTTTGGTGCTCAATTTTCGTAACCGAAAAATTGTTTCAGAATCGGATGAATTTCTACCAGAATGCTCCTACATGTGATATAAGATTGTTCATGCAGTCTTTCTCGAATGAACTATCACTAAATGATCGGAATTTGAGCTTCTTTTTACGGTTTTATACATTATTTTTGGTGCCCAATTTTCGTAACCGAAAAATTGTTTCCGAATCGGACGAATTTCTACCAGAATGATCCTACATGTGATATAAGATTGTTCATGCAGTCTTTCTCGAATGAACTATCACAAATGGTCGGAATTTGAGCTTCTTTTTACGGTTTTATACATAGTTTTTGGTGCTCAATTTTCGTAACCGAAAAATTGTTTCAGAATCGGACGAATTTCTACCAGAATGCTCCTACATGTGATATAAGATTGTTCATGCAGTCTTTCTCGAATGAACTATCACTAAATGATCGGAATTTGAGCTTCTTTTTACGGTTTTATACATTAATTTTGGTGCCCAATTTTCGTAACCGAAAAATTGTTTCCGAATCGGATGAATTTCTACCAGAATGCTCCTTCATGTGATATAAGATTGTTCATGCAGTCTTTCTCGAATGAACTATCACCAAATGGTCGGAATTTGAGCTTCTTTTTACGGTTTTATACATAGTTTTTGGTGCTCAATTTTCGTAACCGAAAAATTGTTTTAGAATCGGATGAATTTCTACCAGAATGCTCCTACATGTGATATAAGATTGTTCATGCAGTCTTTCTCGACTGAACTATCACCAAATGGTCGGAATTTGATCGTTTTTTTACGGTTTTATACATAGTTTTTGGTGCTCAATTTTCAGAATCAAAAATTGTTTCGTAATCGGATTTAATTTCTACCAGAATGCTCCTACATGTGATATAAGATTGTTCATGCAGTCTTTCTCGAATGAACTATCACTAAATGATCAGAATTTGAGCTTCTTTTTACGGTTTTATACATTAATTTTTGTGCCCAATTTTTGTAACCGAAAAATTGTTTCCGAATCGGATTTAATTTCTACTGAATGCTCCTACATGTGATATAAGATTGTTCATGCAGTCTTTCTCGAATGAACTATCACCAAATGGTCGGAATTTGAGCGTCTTTTTACGGTTTTATACATAGTTTTTGGTGCGCAATTTTCGTAACCGAAAAATTGTTTCAGAATCGGACAAATTTCTACTAGAATGCTCCTACATGTGATATAAGATTGTTCATGCATTTTTCTCGAATGAACTATCACTAAATGATCGGAATTTGAGCTTCTTTTACGGTTTTATACATTAATTTTGGTGCCCAATTTTCAGAATCAAAAATTGTTTCCGAATCGGACAATTTCTACCAATTCTCCTACACGTGATATAAGATTGTTCATGCGGTCTTTCTCGAATGAACTATCACCAAATGGTCGGAATTTGAGCGTCTTTTACGGTTTTATACATAGTTTTTGGTGCTCAATTTTGGTAACCGAAAAATTATTTTAATCGGACGAATTTCTACTGTAATGCTCCTACATGTGATATAAGATTGTTCATGCATTTTCTCGAATGAACTATCACTAAATGATCGAATTTGAGCTTCTTTTACGGTTTTATACATTAATTTTGGTGCCCAATTTTCGAATCAAAAATTGTTTCGAATCGGACGAATTTCTACTAGAATGCTCCTACATGTGATATAAGATTTTTCATGCAGTCTTTCTCGAATGAACTATCACCAAATGGTCGGAATTTGAGCGTCTTTTTACGGTTTTATGCATAGTTTTTGGTGCTCAATTTTCGTAACCGAAAAATTGTTTCAGAATCGGATGAATTTCTACTGAATGCTCCTACATGTGATATAAGATTGTTCATGCAGTCTTTCTCGAATGAACTATCACTAAATGATCGAATTTGAGCTTCTTTTTACGGTTTTATACATTATTTTTGGTGCCCAATTTTCAGAATCGAAAATTGTTTCCGAATCGATTTAATTTCTACCGAATGATCCTACATGTGATATAAGATTGTTCATGCATTTTCTCCAATGAACTATCACCAAATGATCGAATTTGAGCTTCTTTTTACGGTTTTATACATTATTTTTGGTGCTCAATTTTCGTAATCAAAATTGTTTCGAATCAGACTAATTTCTACTGTAATGCTCCTATATGTGATATAAGATTGTTCATGCAGTCTTTCTCGAATGAACTATCACTAAATGATTGGAATTTGAGCTTCTTTTTACGGTTTTATACATTATTTTGGTGCCCAATTTTCATAACCGAAAAATTGTTTTAATCGGATTTAATTTCTACTGAATGCTCCTACATGTGATATAAGATTGTTCATGCAGTCTTTCTCGAATGAACTATCATTAAATGATCGGAATTTGAGCTTCTTTTTACGGTTTTATACATTATTTTTTGTGCTCAATTTTCGTAACCGAATAATTATTTCAGAATCGGACTAATTTCTACCAGAATGCTCCTACATGTGATATAAGATTGTTCATACAGTCTTTCTCGAATGAACTATCGATAAATGATCGGAATTTGAACTTCTTTTTACGGTTTTATACATTATTTTGGTGCCCAATTTTCGTAACCGAAAAATTGTTTGAGACCATTTAATTTCCACCAGAATGCTCCTACATGTGATATAAGATTGTTCATGCAGTCTTTCTCGAATGAACTATCACCAAATTGTCGGAATTTGAGCGTCTTTTTACGGTTTTATACATAGTTTTTGGTGCCCAATTTTGGTAACCAAAAAATTATTTCGGAATTAGACGAATTTATACAAAAATGATCCTACATGTGATGTAAGATTGTTCATGCAGTCTGTCTCGAATGAACTATCACCAAATGGTCGGAATTTGAGCGTCTTTTTACGGTTTTATACATAGTTTTTGGTGCTCAATTTTCGTAATCAAAAATTATTTCAGACCTGATTTAATTTTAACCAGAATGCTCCTACATGTGATATAAGATTGTTCATGCAGTCTTTCTCGAATGAACTATCACTAAATGATCGGAATTTAAGCTTCTTTTTACGGTTTTATACATTAATTTTGGTGCCCAATTTTCGTAGAATCAAAAATTGTTTCAGACCTCGGACAATTTCTACGAATGCTCCTACATGTGATATAAGATTGTTCATGCAGTCTTTCTCGAATGAACTATCACTAAATGATCGGAATTTGAGCTTCTTTTTACGGTTTTATACATTAATTTTGGTGCCCAATTTTCGTAACCGAAAAATTGTTTCCGAATCGGATGAATTTCTACCAGAATGCTCCTTCATGTGATATAAGATTGTTCATGCAGTCTTTCTCGAATGAACTATCACCAAATGGTCGGAATTTGAGCTTCTTTTTACGGTTTTATACATAGTTTTGGTGCTCAATTTTCGAATCAAAATTGTTTTAGAATCGGATGAATTTCTACCAGAATGCTCCTACATGTGATATAAGATTGTTCATGCAGTCTTTCTCGAATGAACTATCACCAAATGGTCGGAATTTGATCGTTTTTTTACGGTTTATACATAGTTTTTGGTGCTCAATTTTCGTAACCGAAAAATTGTTTCAGAATCGGACGAATTTCTACCAGAATGCTCCTACATGTGATATAAGATTGTTCATGCAGTCTTTCTCGAATGAACTATCACTAAATGATCAGAATTTGAACTTCTTTTTACGGTTTTATACATTAATTTTGGTGCCCAATTTTTGTAACCGAAAAATTGTTTCCGAATCGGACGAATTTCTACCAGAATGCTCCTACATGTGATATAAGATTGTTCATGCAGTCTTTCTCGAATGAACTATCACCAAATGGTCGGAATTTGAGCGTCTTTTTACGGTTTTATACATAGTTTTTGGTGCGCAATTTTCGTAACCGAAAAATTGTTTCAGAATCGGACAAATTTCTACCAGAATGCTCCTACATGTGATATAAGATTGTTCATGCAGTCTTTCTCGAATGAACTATCACTAAATGATCGGAATTTGAGCTTCTTTTTACGGTTTTATACATTAATTTTGGTGCCAAATTTTCGTAACCGAAAAATTGTTTCCGAATCGGACGAATTTCTACCAGAATTCTCCTACACGTGATATAAGATTGTTCATGCAGTCTTTCTCGAATGAACTATCACCAAATGGTCGGAATTTGAGCGTCTTTTTACGGTTTTATACATAGTTTTTGGTGCTCAATTTTCAGAATCAAAATTGTTTTAATCGGATGAATTTCTACTGTAATGCTCCTACATGTGATATAAGATTGTTCATGCAGTCTTTCTCGAATGAACTATCACCAAATGGTCGGCCGATCTTCCTACCCATAACCTTTCGCCTCTATCGCCGACTAGCGCAGCCGGCAACCATAGCGTGCAGGCCGCTCTCGTCAGAAGGCGTCGCTACTCGGACGAAGCGTGCGCTACGCGGTTCTCGCCGCAACCGCCCGGCTGCTCGCACTCGTCCGGCCAAGGCCGGCCGTCCCGCCACCGTCCCCAACCGTCTGGCCATGTCCGACCACCATGATTCGACGACTCGATTTTCCGAAATCGCACGGAACGAACACGACAAAATACTGGGGACAACATCATCGGTCCGAAATGAAAACAACGGATAACAAATCATCACCTACGGTCTTAACGCCAAAATCGCTTGTCGAGAAAATAATACCTAACTCGACAACCGGAAATATCCGAAAAAATCCAAAAATAACCGAACGGAAATCGTGGGTATTACATTCTACCCTTAAAAATAAGTTTCGTCCGAAACTTAAAACAAAAGCAAAGCGACTTCGACAACACACCGTAACTCCGTAGTATAAAGCCACTACGATCCGATTCAAGACGCAAGAATTCTTACGAACAAAGAACGAGCATGAATCGCCGATTTGATAAAACCGAGCAATACAAAAATCGAATCACGATTCCAACGCTGAAAGGTATGAAATTCCAATAACTCATGATTTGGAAGATCATATACGAAGACAATTTCCCAACACTCATGGAAATCGCAAATGGCCTGATGTTCAATAATCACGGTTTCGAGGTCAAACGATAATGATTGGACAACGACGAACGAATAGCAATGATCGAACAACAACGATAACCTGTGAAGTTCATACCTCAAATCAAGACATCAATAACTTGTAGGAAGCACGAGGTGTTAGTTTCGAACACGGTTCACCAGAAATCGATCCGAACTTGGAAAGATCACAACGATATGCACATCAATTTGGAACAATATCAGAACTCGCTCGAATGACAAATGTGAGAAACAACACAAGGTCAGAAGCATTAACGAACACAATCGCCTCAATACGATCGAACGAAACGGAAACGAGAAAAAAAAAAGTGTGGGTATTACATCATATCACCTTTAAAAGAGGTTTCGTCCCCGAAACCTAAACAACGAAAACGAAGTGTTTGAATATCAACCTTCCCGGCCATATCCTCTTGGTCCCGCATCTAGTCTCCATAACCAATCAGTATCGCGGTCACGGTCGCGTCCGCTGTCCCTCGGCATACTAAGCGGATTCTCACTCAATACGATTGCTTCACTTCGCAAAACAAATATGCTAAAGTACCAACTTAGCATGACATATCACATAAGGTAACCAATAACAACTCGGAAAGAAAATCCACGAGGTATCCCTTTAAAGAAAATCTTTTGAAAATCATTGGATTTGTATGTTATTCAAAATAAACTTTAAAAGTACTTTTGGTACTTTTGCATCACCTCGGGTTTTTGAAAAAATTTATTTTATGATGTGAAAGAGATTTTTTTTTTTGAAAACCATGTACTCGAATTATTCAAAAATACAATAGTACGTTAAATTCATTTCTGAAATTTCTCCCAACACTACCCAACAATCAACGACGGTAACATTTTACAAAATGTTCAAGGTATTTTAAAACAACTCTTTCAATATCGTCGAGGTTTTATTTTGAGAATCCTAGGCCGGCTCGTAAATTTCAAACAATTTCCAAAGTTCATACAAAGCCGGCTTAATCGCAACGTAAAATTAGTTTCAAAAATTGATTTCCGCAACTTGCACAAACTTATGAAAGTTTTAGGAAAACATTTCGAACACACACACACAATGTATATAATTTATCAACTCACCGAACAAAATCAATTATCACTTAACGCGAATGAAAGGTCACAACACTCGTCCACATAAAACGGTTGTCATCACTAGACAACGCACATAGAATACAAATCATGAGCATCGATCAGAAAGCTAGACCTAACGGCTAAAATGCGGTTCCACATCCTCTGCTCCACTAATTAACGCACACTACAACAATTATTTAGCGTGCGCTATTCATGCCGCATTAGCGCTACATAACAACATTAGCATGCGCTACTCATCACAAATAAGCGCCCGCTACCCTAGAACTTAGCGTGCGCTAACACCAAATTCAGCACGTGATTACGAACATATATACGACATTACTAAAATCAATGGTCACAAATGAACAACAACACGCTCGAGTCCCAAAGCCATTGATTCGACACTTCATGAGAAACCATCAAAAGACAATTGTTATTCAAAACCGAAATCTCACCTCTTATTAAAGAGAGCTATCACAATGCCCACAAATCGAACGACCCAACATTCACATCATAGTTTTAATTTAAAACTGGCAACACCGCCCGAACAACAAGAACATCATCACATATTTGCCGACTAATACCATAAAACCGATAAATTGGAAACGAGAGTCACGTCTTATCTACATTTTGTAGACTTCACTTGAGTTCAAAATCGTGTTTTGAAAACTTATAATACAAGATGAAAATAAAATATCGGTAGTTTGAATTCTAAAAAATTTCGCCCTCGTGTCATTATACAAAAATCAACTTTTTCCTCCCTTTGGAGGATGTTTTAAAACAAAATATACGTGACTCCCAAAAACATGTAAAGTTTTAAAATATCACATTGATGAATTCTTCCTTGCGTAACCACACCAAGGCCATTACTCTTGTAAAAACGACTTATATCAGATGTGTGTATAACTACATATATGTTGGCACCACTTCCATTCTAGCATCATACGAGGATCAAACAACATAGGCCACATAATCACAAATCACCTTTAAACTCCACGTCATAACACAAAATCATACAAGCTCGTATATCGCAAGGCACAATATAGTAGGGAGACTTACATCCACAGTCGCACGAAGATGATGGCTGCACTCGATACTAATCACGGCCGACATCACACGACGCGTCGCGACACGACACTTGCAGACACAACTGGCGTAACAAGACACGACAATACCCGACTGGACCCGATAGCCTAGGTTTCCGCAACCTAAGCTCTGATACCATATTCTGTAACACCCCCAAACCACTTGGGAATATTACAGCGCCGCAGACCCTCTCCATGAGGATCTACCAGGCTAAATACGAAAACAATACATCACATTTTAAGCCGATATGGCTCAATAATGAACCATTATACCAAAAATTCTTACATCGAACATACAAAACTCTTTTTTTTCTAACTCGTACCCACGCAGGGGTTAGGATACATTAATACTTCCCGAAAACTAGAAAATACCCCAACAAAAAGACAAAACAATAAGACTTCACCAAATACCCAACACGGCCTTCATGTGATTAGCATCGTCGTCTTCCATCATCCTTCGTACCGATCCTGTGATTCGCTCCCAAAGAACTCGCAAGTACCGGACGCACATGACATCCACCCCGAATACTGGGGTTAGCAAAACTCCACCGTTTTGCTAGTGCAAGTATAAAGTGCAAATACGAGCTATACACAACATATTCCAAGAATATAAAAACTTGATTAATTCCACAATTCAACTCAATGAAGATTTCCCGAGATATTTCATTGAATAAAATAGTTCAAACCATAAAAATTGGAATGAGACACGCAGGCTCTTTGAAAAGCATTTAAAAAGTCTCGGGAGTTTTAGAAAGACATTTCTGGGCTAATAAATCTTTAACTCGACAAACCACATAGGGACACGGGCCAAAGAATTTTTTTGCTCAAAGATACCAACTGTCACAAACACAGGGTCCACGACCCAAATCATCCATATCCCATACTCGAGTGAATAACACAACGGGCACACTCGATACATAACCAAACCACAATGTACGGAAACAATCACAGGGCCCGTATCCTTATGCCAAAAATATCGCAACCACGAAACAAATAATATACGACGCTTATACCGGTGCCATTTCAGCCAAGTACCAAGACCTTACATATGATGTATCTCACTTTGGGAATTTGCATATGTGATACTCCGGACATATCACAATTATCGAAAACAACATCGTGCCATATCACAAAACAACCTCCCGAGCTATACTGGCCCTGTACCTCTCAAAGAAGATACACACCCTGCAGACACCTCGTCAGGGCCCTCCTCGGTGTATAGCCCACCGAGTGATCCGTAGGGATACGCAGCCTACCGGACCCTGTGGGACCCTCACCGGTTTTACTCGGTTCACACACTCTCGAACTACATGGCACAAACCACATTTTCAAATTACCACTTTCACGAAATCACGATTCAAAAACATATTCCCGAAGTACTTCAAATGTAAATCAAGGTACTTGCTAAGAATGGCCACAACATCCGACACATACTCACATCACACATCATCACAAACTCATCAATAGTACACACGTCCACACATATATACACACTTCTTGTCAAAAAGACATAACCTTAAGTCCACTATCAACATAATTACGCACAACAATACTGCACGTAAAGAAGATATTCCAAAGCACACCACTAGTACATATCCTCGTAACCACACAATCGCTCACAAACACATAAGTAGATTTTATAGAAGACCTTTATCGAGAATATACCGATTCTTTTATAAGTTCATTAAAAATAATTCGATTGCACACCTAGTCAATTACCGACTATAACCACTACGAAATATGAAGTGTATAGGCAAGATACTTGCCTCGATATTCGATACCGACACTCCGACGAACGTGGCTTAACCGAAAACTCGAATGCCCACAACTCTTCTATAAACGACGGTAACACCACCGATCGGAAAACGGCGAACGGAAGGGTTCCGACTCGAGTTCTTCGAAAGGAACCTGACCCCAACATCATACCATGAATAAATTGACGATCGAACGAGGAAGAATAATCGTAGAACGCCCGAATCCCCTTTGTGACATTTTATCGAACACTTTCAAGGTGTCGATTAGAAACTCAATAAACGACGAATCCTCGCAATCCAACCGTGGAAAAACAAGGGATTCGATATAATACAACTTAATAATCATCAATCCATCACTATTCTAAGTTATAACGAATCAAACGGGCGAAATCAACAAAATCCCCAATTTTTCCCAAATCTAGGATTTTAGGAAAACTAACCTTGATTCGCTGGATTGAAGGATGTTATGGAGTGATTAATCGATGTTATAAGCTCCCAAACTTCGTGGATTAGTTGTATAACAACATTCCTTCGTCACCTCCAAGACTCCAGCGGCGTACACGAAAGGAAGGAAATGAAAAATGAGGGCAAACAGGACTGCTCGGTCATATTTATACTGGTGCAGCCTAGCGTGCGCTAGACTGCAGAGCTAGCGTGCGCTAGCGGGTGGTCATGGTCGAGAATGTTCGGCCGGGCCCGCCATCATGCGCTGAATACATGCGCTGTCAGCCCAGCCACAATCCAGAGACTTCCTGGCTCGGCCAGGTAGCGTGCGCAACCTTCCGGCCGTAGCGTGCGCTACCGGCCGGCCGTAGCGTGCGCAGTGTCCGGCAGTAGCGTGCGCTACCTGCCGATCTTCCCAGTCCAGAACCTTTCTGCCCTTACTGCCTCGGCCGACTAGCGCGCGCAGCCAACCGGCCATAGCGTGCGCGCTGCCTCGGCCAGAAGGCGTGCGCATACTCCGGCCGTAGCGTGCGCTACGCCGGTTCCTGTCGCAACCGCCCGGCCAGTGCTCGCACTCGTCCGGCCAGTGCCGGCAGCCGTCCGGCCACCGCCCCCAACCGTCCGGCCAGTGTCCGACCACCATGATTCGACGACTCGATTTTCCGAAATCGCACGGAACGAACACGACAAAATACTCGGGGACAACATCATCGGTCCGAAATGAAAACAACGGATAACAAATCATCACCTATGTCTTAAACGCCAAAATCAGTTGTCGAGAAAATAATACCGGAACTCGACAACCGGGAAATATCCGAAAAAAAATCCAAAATAACCGGAACGGAAATCGTGGGTATTACATTCTACCCCCCTAAAAATAAGTTTCGTCCCGAAACTTAAAACAAAAGCAAAGCGACTCTCGACAACACACCAGAACTCCAGGTAGTATAAAGCCACTACGATCCGATTCAATACGCAAGAATTCTTACGAACAGCAACGAGCATGAATCGCTGCATTTGATAAAACCGAGCAATACAAAAATCGAATCACGATTCCAACTGAAAGGTATGAAATTCCAATAACTCATGATTTGGAAGATCATATACGAAGACAATTTCCCAACACTCATGGAAATCGCAAAATGGCCCAGGATGTTCAATAATCACGGTTTCGAGGTCAAACGATAATGATTGGACAACGATTTAACGAATAGCAATGATCGAACAACAACGATAACCCGTGAAGTTCATACCTCAAATCAAGACATCAATAACTTGTAGGAAGCACGAGGTGTTAGTTTCGAACACGGTTCACCGTAAATCGATCCGAACTTGGAAAGATCACAACGATATGCACATCAATTTGGAACAATATCGAACTCGCTCGAATGACAAATGTGAGAAACAACACAAGGTCAAGCATTAACGAACACAATCGCCTCAATACGATCGAACGAAACGGAAACGAAAAAAAGTGTGGGTATTACATCATATCACCTTTAAAAGAGGTTTCGTCTCGAAACCTAAACAACGAAAACGAAGTGTTTGAATATCAACCTTCCCGCCATATCCTCTTGGTCCCGCATCTAGTCTCCATAACCAATCAGATCAGCGGTCACGGTCGCGTCACGTCCCTCGGCATACTAAGCGGATTCTCACTCAATACGATTGCTTCACTTCGCAAAACAAATATGCTAAAGTACCAACTTAGCATGACATATCACATAAGGTAACCAATAACAACTCGGAAAGAAAATCCACGAGGTATCCCTTTAAAGAAAATCTTTTGAAAATCATCGATTTGTATGTTATTCAAAATAAACTTTAAAAGTACTTTTGGTACTTTTGCATCACCTCGGGTTTTTGAAAAATTTATTTTATGATGTGAAAGAGATTTTTTTTTTTTTTTGAAAACCATGTACTCGAATTATTCAAAATACAATAGTACGTTAAAGTCATTTCTGAAAATTCTCCCAACACTACACAAGAATCAACGACGGTAACATTTTACAAAATGTTCAAGGTATTTTAAAACAACTCTTTCAATATCGTCGAGGTTTTATTTTGAGAATCCTAGGCCGGCTCGTAAATTTCAAACAATTTCCAAAGTTCATACAAAGCCGCCGGCTTAATCGCAACGTAAAATTAGTTTCAAAAATTGATTTCCGCAACTTGCACAAACTTATGAAAGTTTTAGGAAAACATTTCGAACACACACACACAATGTATATAATTTATCAACTCACCGAACAAAATCAATTATCACTTAGCGCGAATGAAAGGTCACAACACTCGTCCACATAAAACGGTTGTCATCACTAGACAACGCACATAGAATACAACATGCATTTGATCGATCAGAGAAAGCTAGACCTAACGGCTAAAATGCGGTTCCACATCCTCTGCTCCACCTAATTAACGCACACTACAACAATTATTTAGCGTGCGCTATTCATGCCGCATTAGCGCGTTACAACAACATTAGCGTGCGCTACTCATGCCACATTAGCGCGCGCTAGCCTTGTACTTAGCGTGCGCTAACAGCTCAAATTCAGCACGTGATTACGAACATATATACGACATTACTAAATTCAATGGTCACAAATGAACAACAACACGTTCGAGTCCCAAAGCCATTGATTCGACACTTCATGAGAAACCATCAAAAGACAATTGTTATTCAAAAACCGAAATCTCACCTCTTATTAAAGAGAGCTATCACAATGCCCACAAATCGAACGACCCAACATTCACATCATAGTTTTAATTTAAAACTGGCAACACTGCCCGAACAACAAGAACATCATCACATATTTGCCGACTAACAGTCATAAAACCGATAAATTGGAAACGAGAGTCACGTCTTATCTACATTTTGTAGACTTCACTTGAGTTCAAAAATCGTGTTTTGAAAACTTATAATACAAGATGAAAATAAAATATCGGTAGTTTGAATTCTAAAAAAATTTCGCCCTCGTGTCATTATACAAAAATCAACTTTTTCCTCCCTTTGGAGGATGTTTTAAAACAAAATATACGTGACTCCCCAAAAACATGTAAAGTTTTAAAATATCACATTGATGAATTCTTCCTTGCGTAACCACACCAAGGCCATTACTCTTGTAAAAACGACTTATATCAGGATGTGTGTATAACTACATATATGTTGGCACCACTTCCATTCTAGCATCATACGAGGATCAAACAACATAGGCCACATAATCACAAATCACCTTTAAACTCCACGTCATAACACAAAATCATACAAGCTCGTATATCGCAAGGCACAATATAGTAGGAGACTTACATCCACAGTCGCACGAAGATGATGGCCGCACCTCGATACTAATCACGGCCGACATCACAGCACGACGCGTCGCGACACGACTTAGACATGCACACAACTGGCTGCAACAAGACACGACAATACCCGATCGACCCGATAGCCTAGGTTTCCGCAACCTAAGCTCGATACCATATTCGTAACACCCCAAACCACTTGGGAATATTACAGCCGTTGCACTCTCCATGAGGATCTACCAAAGCAAATACGAAAACAATACATCACATTTTAAGCCGATATGGCTCAATAATGAACCATTAGACCGATTTGGTCTTATACCAAAAATTCTTACATCGAACATACAAAACTCTTTTTTTTCTAACTCGTACCCACGCAGGGGTTAGGATACATTAATACTTCCCGAAAACTAGAAAATACCCCAACAAAAAGACAAAACAATAAGACTTCACCAAATACCCAACACGGCCTTCATGTGATTAGCATCGTCGTCTTCCATCATCCTTCGTACCGATCCTGTGATTCGCTCCCCAGCAACCTGCAAGTACCTGGACGCAATACAGACATCCACCCCCCGAATACTCGGGGGTTAGCAAAACTCCACTATTTTGCTAGTGCAAGTATAAAGTGCAAATACGAGCTATACACAACATATTCCAAGAATATAAAAACTTGATTAATTCCACAATTCAACTCAATGAAGATTTCCCGAGATATTACATTGAATAAAATAGTTCAAACCATAAAAATTGGAATGAGACATGCAGGTTCTTTGAAAAGCATTTAAAAAGTCTCGGGAGTTTTAGAAAGACATTTCTGGGCTAATAAATCTTTAACTCGACAAACCACATAGGGACACGGGCCAAAGAATTTTTTTTGCTCAAAGATACCAATCTGGTCACAAACACAGGGTCCACGACCCAAATCATCCATATCCCATACTCGAGTGAATAACACAACGGGCACACTCGATACATAACCAAACCACAATGTACGGAAACAATCACAGGGCCCGTATCCTTATGCCAAAAATATCGCAACCACGAAACAAATAATATACGACGCTTATACCGGTGCCATTTTAGCCAAGTACCAAGACCTTACATATGATGTATCTCACTTTGGGAATTTGCATATGTGATACTCCGGACATATCACAATTATCGAAAACAACATCGTGCCATATCACAAAACAACCTCCCGAGCTATACTGGCCCTGTACCTCTCAGCAAGATACACACCCTGCAGACACCTCGTCAGCCCTCCCCGGTGTATAGCCCACCGAGTGATCCGTAGGGATACGCAGCCTCTACCGGACCCTGTGGGACCCTCACCGGTTTTACTCGGTTCACACACTCGAACCACATGGCACAAACCACATTTTCTCGAAATTACCACTTTCACGAAATCACGATTCAAAAACATATTCACCCGAAGTACTTCAAATGTAAATCAAGGTACTTGCTAAGAATGGCCACAACATCCGACACATACTCACATCACACATCATCACAAACTCATCAATAGTACACACGTCCACACATATATACACACTTCTTGTCAAAAAGACATAACCTTAAGTCCACTATCAACATAATTACGCACAACAATACCAGACGTAAAGAAGATATTCCAAAGCACACCACTAGTACATATCCTCAGAACCACACAATCGTTCACAAACACATAAGTAGATTTTATAGAAGACCTTTATCGAGAATATACCGATTCTTTTATAAGTTCATTAAAAATAATTCGATTGCACACCTAGTCAATTACCGACTATAACCACTACGAAATATGAAGTGTATAGGCAAGATACTTGCCTCGATATTCGATACCGGACACTCCGACGAACGTGGCTTAACCGGAAAACCTCGAATGCCCACAACTCTTCGGCGGAAACGACGGTAACACCACCGATCGGAAAACGGCGAACGGAAGGGTTCCGACTCGAGTTCTTCGAAAGGAACCTGACCCCAACATCATACCATGAATAAATTGACGATCGAACGAGGAAGAATAATCGTAGAACGCCCGAATCCCCTTTGTGACATTTTATCGAACACTTTCAAGGTGTCGATTAGAAACTCAATAAAACGACGAATCCTCGGCAATCCAACCGTGGAAAAACAAGGGATTCGATATAAAACAACTTAATAATCATCAATCCATCACTATTCTAAGTTATAACGAATCAAACGGGCGAAATCAACAAAATCCCCAATTTTTCCCAAATCTAGGATTTTAGGAAAACTAACCTTGATTCGCTGGATTGAAGGATGTTATGGAGTGATTAATCGATGTTATAAGCTCCCAAACTTCGTGGATTAGTTGTATAACAACATTCCTTCGTCACCTCCAAGACTCCAGCGGCGTACACGAAAGGAAGGAAATGAAAAATGAGGGCAAACAGGACTGCTCGGTCATATTTATACTGGTGCAGCCTAGCGTGCGCTAGACTGCAGAGCTAGCGTGCGCTAGCGGGCGGTCATGGTCGAGAATGTTCGGCCGGGCCCGCCATCATGCGCTGAACACGTGCGCTGTCGGCCCAGCCACAATCCAGAGACTTCCTGGCTCGGCCAGGTAGCGTGCGCAACCTTCCGGCCAGAAGGCAGCGCCACGGCCGGCCAGAAGGGCGCTTGATGTCCTGGCAAAGAGCGTGCGCTACTTGCCGATCTTCCCGCCCGTAACCTTTCGCCCTTATCGCCTCGGCCGACTAGCGCGCGCAGCCACCGGCCATAGCGTGCCGCCTCCCGGCCGAAGGCGTGCGCTACTTCTCCGGACGTAGCGTGCGCTACGCCGGCTCGCCGCAACCGCCTGGCCAAGGCTCGCACTGCCTCGCTGCCGGGCAGCCGGCCCGGCCACCTTCCCCAACCGTCCGGGCAGTGTCCGACCACCATGATTCGACGACTCGATTTTCCGAAATCGCACGGAACGAACACGACAAAATACTCGGGGACAACATCCTCGGTCCGAAATGAAAACAACGGATAACAAATCATCACCTACGGTCTTAAACGCCAAAATCAGTTGTCGAGAAAATAATACCGGAACTCGACAACCGGGAAATATCCGAAAAAAAATCCAAAAATAACCGGAACGGAAATCGTGGGTATTACATTCTACCCCCCTAAAAATAAGTTTCGTCCCGAAACTTAAAACAAAAGCAAAGCGACTCTCGACAACACACCGTAACCTGTGTAGTATAAAGCCACTACGATCCGATTCAATACGCAAGAATTCTTACGAACAGCAACGAGCATGAATCGCTGCGTTTGATAAAACCGAGCAATACAAAAATCGAATCACGATTCCAACGCTGAAAGGTATGAAATTCCAATAACTCACAGATTTGGAAGATCATATACGAAGACAATTTCCCAACACTCATGGAAATCGCAAAATGGCCCAGATGTTCAATAATCACGGTTTCGAGGTCAAACGATAATGATTGGACAACGACGAACGAATAGCAATGATCGAACAACAACGATAACCTGTGAAGTTCATACCTCAAATCAAGACATCAATAACTTATAGGAAGCACGAGGTGTTAGTTTCGAACACGGTTCACCAGAAATCGATCCGAACTTGGAAAGATCACAACGATATGCACATCAATTTGGAACAATATCAGAACTCGCTCGAATGACAAATGTGAGAAACAACACAAGGTCAGAAGCATTAACGAACACAATCGCCTCAATACGATCGAACGAAACGGAAACGAGAAAAAAAAGTGTGGGTATTACATCATATCACCTTTAAAAGAGGTTTCGTCCCCGAAACCTAAACAACGAAAACGAAGTGTTTGAATATCAACCTTCCCGGCCATATCCTCTTGGTCCCGCATCTAGTCTCCATAACCAATCAGACCGCGGTCACGGTCGCGTCCGCTGTCCCTCGGCATACTAAGCGGATTCTCACTCAATACGATTGCTTCACTTCGCAAAACAAATATGCTAAAGTACCAACTTAGCATGACATATCACATAAGGTAACCAATAACAACTCGGAAAGAAAATCCACGAGGTATCCCTTTAAAGAAAATCTTTTGAAAATCATTGGATTTGTATGTTATTCAAAAAAAAATTTAAAATTACTTTTGGTTATTTTGCATCACCTCGGGTTTTTGCAAAAATTTATTTTATGATGTGAAAGAGATTTTTTTTTTTTTTTTTTTGAAAACCATGTACTCGAATTATTCAAAAATACAATAGTACGTTAAAGTCATTTCTGAAAATTCTCCCAACACTACACAAGAATCAACGAAGGTAACATTTTACAAAATGTTCAAGGTATTTTAAAACAACTCTTTCAATACCGTCGAGGTTTTATTTTGAGAATCCTAGGCCGGCTCGTAAATTTCAAACAATTTCCAAAGTTCATACAAAGCCGCCGGCTTAATCGCAACGTAAAATTAGTTTCAAAAATTGATTTCCGCAACTTGCACAAACTTATGAAAGTTTTAGGAAAACAATTACAACACAAACAAACAACAGACAAAATTTATCAACTCACCGAACACAATGAAGTATCACTTAGCGCGAATGAAAGGTCACAACACTCGTCCACATAAAACGGTTGTCATCACTAGACAACGCACATAGAATACAAATACAAACGATCGATCAGAAAGCTAGACCTAACGGCTAAAATGCGGTTCCACATCCTCTGTTCCAGCTAATTAACGCACACTACAACAATTATTTAGCGTGCGCTATTCATGCTGCATTAGCGCGCGTTACAACAACATTAGCGTGCGCTACTCATGCCACATTAGCGCGCGCTAGCCTTGTACTTAGCGTGCGCTAACAGCTCAAATTCAGCACGTGATTACGAACATATATACGACATTACTAAATTCAATGGTCACAAATGAACAACAACACGTTCGAGTCCCAAAGCCATTGATTCGACACTTCATGAGAAACCATCAAAAGACAATTGTTATTCAAAAACCGAAATCTCACCTCTTATTAAAGAGAGCTATCACAATGCCCACAAATCGAACGACCCAACATTCACATCATAGTTTTAATTTAAAACTGGCAACACTGCCCGAACAACAAGAACATCATCACATATTTGCCGACTAACAGTCATAAAACCGATAAATTGGAAACGAGAGTCACGTCTTATCTACATTTTGTAGACTTCACTTGAGTTCAAAATCGTGTTTTGAAAACTTATAATACAAGATGAAAATAAAATATCGGTAGTTTGAATTCTAAAAAATTCGGCCCTCAGGTCATTATACAAAAATCAACTTTTTCCTCCCTTTGGAGGATGTTTTAAAACAAAATATACGTGACTCCCCAAAAACATGTAAAGTTTTAAAATATCACATTGATGAATTCTTCCTTGCGTAACCACACCAAGGCCATTACTCTTGTAAAAACGACTTATATCAGGATGTGTGTATAACTACATATATGTTGGCACCACTTCCATTCTAGCATCATACGAGGATCAAACAACATAGGCCACATAATCACAAATCACCTTTAAACTCCACGTCATAACACAAAATCATACAAGCTCGTATATCGCAAGGCACAATATAGTAGGGAGACTTACATCCACAGGTCGCACGAAGATGATGGCTGCACCTCGATACTAATCACGGCCGACATCACAGACGACGCGTCGCGACACGACTTAGACAGAGACACAACTGGCGTAACAAGACACGACAATACCCGATCGGACCCGATAGCCTAGGTTTCCGCAACCTAAGCTCGATACCATATTCGTAACACCCCAAACCACTTGGGAATATTACAGCCGTTGCACCCTCTCCATGAGGATCTACCAAAGCAAATACGAAAACAATACATCACATTTTAAGCCGATATGGCTCAATAATGAACCATTAGACCGATTTGGTCTTATACCAAAAATTCTTGCATCGAACATACAAAACTCTTTTTTTCTAACTCGTACCCACGCAGGGGTTAGGATACATTAATACTTCCCGAAAATTAGAAAATACCCCAATTTTAAAGACAAAACAATAAGACTTCACCAAATACCCAACACGGCCTTCATGTGATTAGCATCGTCGTCTTCCATCATCCTTCGTACCGATCCTGTGGTTCGCTCCCAAGAACCCGCAAGTACTGGACGCAATACAGGCATCCACCCCCCGAATACTCGGGGGTTAGCAAAACTCCACTGTTTTGCTAGTGCAAGTATAAAGTGCAAATACGAGCTATACACAACATATTCCAAGAATATAAAAACTTGATTAATTCCACAATTCAACTCAATGAAGATTTCCCGAGATATTTCATTGAATAAAATAGTTCAAACCATAAAAATTGGAATGAGACACGCAGGCTCTTTGAAAAGCATTTAAAAAGTCTCGGGAGTTTTAGAAAGACATTTGGGCTAATAAATCTTTAACTCGACAAACCACATAGGGACACGGCCAAAGAATTTTTTTGCTCAAAGATACCAACTGTCACAAACACAGGTCCACGACCCAAATCATCCATATCCCATACTCGAGTGAATAACACAACGGGCACACTCGATACATAACCAAACCACAATGTACGGAAACAATCACAGGCCCGTATCCTTATGCCAAAAATATCGCAACCACGAAACAAATAATATACGATGCTTATACCGTGCCATTTTAGCCAAGTACCAAGACCTTACATATGATGTATCTCACTTTGGGAATTTGCATATGTGATACTCCTGACATATCACAATTATCGAAAACAACATCGTGCCATATCACAAAACAACCTCCCGAGCTATACCGGCCCCGTACCTCTCAAAGAAGATACACACCCCAGAGACACCTCGTCAGGCCCTCCCTGGTGTATAGCCCACCGAGTGATCCGTAGGGATACGCAGCCTACCGGACCCCAGGGGACCCTCACTGGTTTTACTCGGTTCACACACTCTCAGTAACCACATGGCACAAACCACATTTTCTGAAATTACCACTTTCACGAAATCACGATTCAAAAACATATTCCCCCGAAGTACTTCAAATGTAAATCAAGGTACTTGCTAAGAATGGCCACAACATCCGACATGTAATACCCGAGATTTCTGTTATGTAATTGGAACTTGCGATACTGTAATGATTGTACTTTTGTGTGAATACTATTCTCCGTATTTCATATTCCGATATCGCCGAGCATATAATTTCGTGTATGTGATTTAAAGGTTGAAATTCTGTGCATGTAGCGCACGCTACAGGCTAAGGGTAGCGTACGCTAACATGGTTTTATAGCGCACGCTACCGAGTGTAATTAGCGCACGCTATGCGTGGTCAGACTGATTGAGACGTGTGGTAGGTGAGATCTGGCCGGGGGACCCCTGTCGGATCGTGTCGGATGTACCTGGACGGCTTTCGGGAAAAGCCGGGTCAACGCCTTAGCGCACGCTACAGGTATATGCGTAGCGTACGCTAAGTGCCGAGTACGCTTTAGATCGTGAGCGTTAGCGCACGCTACGAATGTGGTGTAGCGCGCGCTAATAGCCATTTATTATAAATAGACAAAGATCCTATTCGTGATTTGATCCTTTTTCCCACATAACCCGAACTCTTGCACTTGAAACATAACTCCATTCGTCCTAAACACTTCGTATCAACCACTTAGTTCGAGATTGAAGATCTTATATCATTGGAGATTGGTGATCAAGCCTTTGGTGTTGGATTGCTTCATTTTCATCCGTGTTCTTCATTACTTTGAGGTAGGTGATTTTTCACCAATGATTAGTAAGGTTCCTAAGGAAGTTTGAATCATGTTTGGATAGCAAGTATTTCGTTTTTATCGGTCATCGCATGTTAGAAGGATACTTTTGACGTATAGATGCTAGATGTCGAATGAACCTTTGAACCACCTTATTATAAGGACTCCTAAGCATGTTTAAATCGATTTATGATCAAGTAATCGGATAGTACCCAGTTGCTGAGTCGTATATGTTGAAATCAGGTGTTTTGAAACATAAGACGATCGGAACTTTGATTACTTCTTGAAAATCGTAATGGATTATGATACTAAGATGACTATCCGTATATTGGTATTCCATAATCAAATCTTCCTCAAACCTTATTAGCATGATTTGCCCGAGGATAACTTGTATTATCACGGTAGGATTCTTGAGTTCTTCACCATTCAACCTGGCCGCTTGCCATGATTCTCACATGTAATATTAGCGCACGCTAACACATGTGAGTTAACGTGCGCTATCGGGCCGCTTAACGCCCGAAACGCACGTAGCGCTGTTATGAGACCAGCCGAGTCGATCGCGACCGTGGCTAGCGCACGCTAGTCTTATAAGATAGCGTACGCTTGGTCAGCCTGCCTTAGCGCACGTTACGTAGGTACGAGCGCGCGCTAAGCAAATCGGCGATTGTTTATTATGATCTTTTAGGCAGTAGACCGAATTGTTATGCCATCGATCGACTTGAGATGATTTGTATATCGTTCCTTTTGTTAAGGTTCGAGCTTGTTACGTTGATCGGAGGAGGCGGCCTTCGAGTGCGTCGAGAGCATTGAAGTATATCGTTCTTGCCATCTTCGAGGCAAGTATCGTGATATGTTAAAATCGGTATTTTTGGAGTATGCTTATGATTATGCATGTTGTTAAACATGATATTTACTTCGTTGATTTGTCATGATATTCGTTATATAGTGTTTATATGTTCATGTTGATGAACATAATGATTTGGCATATGGGTATGCATGAGTTGTGTTTGTATACGTTGTACGATCTATGCTGAGGGCGCTGGATCGGATGTCCACCTCGTGTTGGTCCGACGGGATCATCTTGGGATCTAGGCTGAGGGCGCTGGATTATTAGACGGGTTATTTCCACCTCGTGTTGGTCCGACGGGATCATCTTGGGATCTATGCTGAGGGCGCTGGATCATTGGAATACCCATGCTGTATAATGGAATCTTGTGGATTCGCATTGTCGGATTCCGGTAGCGGAAGTCCGTGTGGTGTATCTTGTTATGTATTATTGATGCATATTCGAATTGTTTAACATGATACTTGTACTAGCATCGTTTTGCTAACCCTTCGGGGTGGACATTTGTTTTGATGTTCAGGTAGCCGAGGAGCAGGGAAACAAACCACAGATCGACGTGACGGCGAAGGGGTTCATGATGTTTATTGTTATTGGAGATTTGTTGTCTTGGTTTGGTTTCGTACTCCAAGACGCGTGTCCTTTTGATATTAATTCGATATGGTTGTATTAATTACCCGTTGAACCGGTTATGCGTTTTCATAAACTTGAATTTTCGCAATGTTGATGTCTTATATTTACTTTCCTTTTTAATCACTTGTAAATCCTTACTTAAAGGGTTTACGGCGCGTAATTATTCGAATATCTCGGGTGTTACATAATATGGTATCGGAGCTAAGATTTATGGATATCTTGGCAATGGGTTTTGTTTGGGTCATGCTTACGTTATTTGATTTACGGTCGCTTTGTAACATCACCGTTTCACCAAGTCGTCATGTGGACCGTGGTTGTAAGTCTCTTAATCTCTTGTACTACCGTTTTACTTAATTACTGTTTTGTGAGTATTGACGGACTTTATTCCAAAAAATTTGTTCTGTATATTGAGAAATTGCGTTTACAGTATGTTGAGAGGAGGACGTGGACGCGGACGCGGTCGTGGACGCGGTCGTGGACGCGGACGTGGTAACGTGAGACATGAGGATTCCGCAACTACCCCAGAAATATCGGCTAGTCGAACCGATTCCCATTCTGGAGGGCAGCAAGGATCAGCGAATGATGACGCAAATCCTAACATGCCAGGAGTGCTTCAACAGGTGGTGGCGCAGATAAACCGATTCGCTTGTGTCGTTGATCGCATGCAGACAGCGATGGGACAGCGGCACCACGAGGATAACCGGGAGACAGATGGCTTGCCGAGGTGGTTAAATTGCACCCGCCAAAATTTGACGGATCTCACGAGACACTTACTTGGGATCACTGGCTCAAGGAGTTGGAAAAGATATTCGCGGGTCTTAACTGTCCCGAGGACCGGAAGGTTCCCATCGCCCAGTATTTTCTGACTGGGGAGGCCTTTGATTGGTGGGAAGCTGTTCGACCCGAGGATCATAATGCGGATTGGACGGAATTCAAACAAATGATGGAAGCACGTATTGTCCCCGCCCGCAAGAGAGGCGAAGATCCGAGAGTTTTTCTCACCACAGAGTTCGGAGGCATCGTGATGATGTAATTAAAACTTTTAATCATCACCGACTTGTGTGCGACACTTGGTCGAACGGAGGCGTAAAAGATTTTTCATTTTGATATGCGGATGAAGCCGGAGATTCAGCAGACATGTCCGATTCGAGTGTACTACGTTGCGGCAAAGATCAAGACAAAGCACCGGCCTACGACATGAAAGAGGCGGCGGTAGAGAAATCGGTAGAGGCAAAGAAGCGTAAGGTGACCGGCCTTTGCGTAAAACAAGAGTGGTGGGGCCCGCAAGGGCCGCCTTCCTTTATTCGGCTAGAAACCTCCACATCCTTCCGAGGCGGAAAGAAGTTCGGACAGCATCGCAGCTTTCGGACGCATCAAAGAAATGTTACAATTGTGGTCGAGCGGCATGTTCGACGTGATTGCCCGCATCTTCTCGTGACTTGTTACGATGGGCAAGAAGGGCACCGTGCGGCCTTCGTGGAGCCGCTACTAGATCTTTTGGTACCCGCACTCCAGCACGATTCCTAAGGAGATAAGTGTGAACCAGACACGCAGAGTGGATTCCAGTGCGAACGCGGGAAGAGAGAGACATCCAAAGGCCGGGTCCGTTCCTCCGCGCCTGCATTTAAATGAGGAGATCTCGACGACTGAACACCGCGGTTGCATCAGTGCGATTCAGATCCTTTTGCAACCAGCTTAGTGTTTTATTCGATTCCGAGCCACACATTCTTTTATATCTTTGAACCGTGTTAATCGTTTGAACATCCCGTGCTTGTATAATTGTGAACCTTATGTTGTGGGATTACCGAGGAGAGAAAATTGTGGAACACTTGAAGCTAGGGATTTCCCAAAGATATCTATAGAAGGAAGAGATTGGCCATCGAATCTTATTGTAGTTGACATATGCGGTGACGATTTAATTCTCGGAGATGATTGGCTCAACCGTTATGGAGTCTTGGAATTACCGAGAGAGAGTCATTTCCATCATTGCCGATGATGGATCCGAACACTTATTCCGAGGATGGAGACCGGAAGCTCGGGAAATTGATCAAGGCAATGAAAGCGGTGAAATTATCAAGCAGGATGTCATGGACTCGTGCTATGCCATGAGGAAAGAGGAAGTAATAGAGCTCTCGTCTATCTCGGTTGTGAATGAGTTCTCGGATGTATTTCTGACGAGCTACCAGGGTTACCTCCGCAAAGAGAAGTGGAATTCACCATCGAATTAGAGCCTGGAGCAACCCCTATTTCCAGGGCACCATACCGTATGGCGCCAACCGAGATGTATGAACTCAAGAAGCAACTGGAGGAATTGCTACAGAAGGGATATATTCAACCTAGCGTTTCTCCTTGGGGGGCGCCCGTTCTCTTTGTCCGGAAGAAAGACGGATCCCTCCGACTGTGTATTGATTACAGGGAGCTTAACAAAATGACGATCAAGAATAAGTATCCTATACCTCGGATCGACGACTTGTTTGATCAAC
>JAWKAU010000891.1:0-27000 GCA_033398695.1 Orobanche coerulescens
TAGCGTGCGCTAATTATAATGGATAGCGTGCGCTATTTTCACTAAATTAGCGTGCGCTACAAGGTGTGCGTAGCATGCGCTACCCATTAGACGAAGGTAGTATAATCGCATCAAGGATCCGAAAACAGCGACGATCCGAACAAGAAAAGGGGTAAATCCAATTGACAAGAGTTCCAAGATCAATATAAGCTTACCAAACACTTATACGAGCATAAAAATTACAAAGCACAAGAGTAGAAGATTTACAAAAAGTACGGGTATTACATCCTCCCCCTCTAAAATGAAGTTTCGTCCCGAAACTTAAGAAATGAATAACTCTTGGTATCTAGTGCGCATGCTCTCTTCGGTTTCCCACGTCGCTTCCTCAACTCCGTGTCGTGACCACTGAACTTTAACCAACGGTATGGTTTTGCGCCGGAGTTGTTTTACTCGATGCTCTAGTACTTTCACTGGCTTCTCTTCAAATGTGACATCTGATCGGCCAAAAAACTTATCCTAAAAATAGGAGTTCTTGAGTCGCTCGCAAATATATACGAGGTAGAAGTAGTTTGTGGTGAGTTCTACCAAGGTCTTTTCTCTCGAGGATTGTCCAACAGGGCTTCGTATAATTTTTTGTTACAAATTGCGAGAAATAAATACTAAAATATTAAAAAAGATATTTTTGGGTTTTTTAAAAATTAACTAAATGCACTATATTTTAAACCAAACTATTTTATATAAGACTATTTTATATAAGACTATTTTATATAAGACTATTTTTAACTAGACTATTTTTAACTAGACTATTTATATTAAGACTATTTATATTAAGACTATTTATATTAAGACTATTTATACTAGACTATTTATATTAAGACTATTTTTAATACTACTAGTTTTAAGAAAACTATTTTTATACTAGGCTATTTTTAACTAGTGAAAATGAATAGAATTAAAATGAGTTGGGAATTTATAAAATCTAGGGGATTACGGGTTCATTAAATTAGGTATTTAATTAAGTACAGGAATTGATTTATATGGATATAAAAGAAAAATGAATATTTATCGAGTAATCAACTTTTCACCTCCGTACTTTCGTAATCAAAGATGTCTTAATCGTCACTTTTTTAAGATGTTGATAACAAGATTAACACTTGATAGATTGAAAAGATGTGTTTCCAATACACTTAACAATCAATCAAGGAGGTTTCACTAGTAGAAATAGGATATGATCAATCTCTATTTAAACCAATTAGTCCTTTCATTTCTCTAACTTGACTATTTTTAGGATAAACGATCGTTCATCGAGTAATCAACTTTTCACCTCCGTACTTTCGTAATCAAAGATGTCTTAACCACTTTCGCAATCTTAAGATGTTGATAACAAGATTAACATTTGATAGATTGAAAAGATATGTTTCCAATTCACTCAACAATCAATCAAGAAGGTTTCATTAGTAAAAATAGGATATGATCAATCTCTATTTAAACCAATTAGTCCTAAAAATAGTTTAAATCAATCAAATACTCAATATATAACCTAATAGAAATCCCCCTTCCCTAGGAAGAAAGATTAGCTACTCATCGGTTTATACATACTAAAATTATAATAGAAATAATTGATATATATAATATATATATATAGAAACTTTTAATTACTAGAACTTAATGACAATAGATAAAACTTACTTGAATATGATGAATCAAAGTGCAAGAAACAAACTTCAAAATATAACTTCAAACTTGTTTAAAGGTTACAAGCTTACAAAATTTGAAAGTAAAACACTAAGTAAAATACTAAGTGCTTATTGATCAAGCACTTTTCAATTACAAACTAAATGAAAGAAAAACTTCAAACCAAAAATAAAATACAAACTAAAATTGAAAATTCTAAGAAAAATATATTGCTAAAGGAAAGGAGTATTTCTTAGCAAGAAGTTGAGGATTTCTTGGTTAGAATGTGTGTTGGTATTTTTGCAATGGATGAACATGTCCTTTTATAGGTGATTTTCAAGAATACAATTGATTATTTAATTCAAAATATCTATTGTAATATCATTTTTTTAATTCTTTGTTCACACTTCACCCATGTCTTTGAATTTTCAGATTTTTGACCAAAAAAATATCTTGTAGTTGAGTTCACAAGTTGGTCAAAAGTGGACTAATTTTGCATGGCATCTCTTTGAAAATCGGCGATGAAAAAGCGGCTCGGTTGCCCCGTGTTGTGCGCCGTTTTGTGCTGCCTCGGTCTCTTCCGGAAGCCGCGCGAGGACACGGCGCTAAATGCCGGCCGTGTGTGAAACGGCCCAAGACACGGCCTCTTTTGCGCCGTATGTGAAACGGTCGGCGAACACGGTCCATTTTGCGCCGCTTTGTATGGTCGTTTGTCTGGAAAAATTCCGTCGTTGGATTTGATCTTGTTTTCCGTCTTTTTGATGCTTCATGTCGATGTCTGTAAAATAACCATTTTTAGCTCATGTTTGGACATATCAGTAAAATATATATTTTTAATCACAAATCAGTACAATTATGCCCGGAAAAATGAATATTTTGTATATGAATTTTAGATCAATTATGCACTAATCAAATACCCCACACTTAAATTCTTGCTAGTCCCGAGCAAGACTCTTTATTAATCACACACAAAATAAAAATTAAAATAAGACATAAAATAAAAAATAAAAAATAATACACACAAATTTAAGAAAAATAATTATATATAAAGATAAAAAGAGATCAAAATGCCATTAATACACAATAACCAACTTTATACAGTAGATAGAAATGAATCAAGATTCAAAATAAATCTACTAACGATTTTGAAGTTAAAACACGGTTTTTATTTTTGTAATTCCAAAATACAAGGTTTTCCACCCAAAAGGTTGATTATTTCTTTCCCACTCGTGACTTCACACGACTCCCTTTAATGGTTGCTCTCGATCACTCGTTTATTTTTCGACTCAATATGAAGAAGAATTTCATCGGCGTCATCAAATATTGTGATTTTCACAAAATTGAGTGTATTGAAATTCAATTTGCTAATTAATTCAAATCTGCTCATAAACTACATCCCTTTTAGTGATAGCTTTCACCGTTATTTGCTAACGTGTAGCTCTTTTCACTAACACAATTTCTATCTCATTATTTTCTTTCGTAAAAGGTGATAGCTTTCACACCGTTATTTGCTAACGTGTAGCTCTTTTCACCAATTTTTACGAGACGGCGACTACGCACCAACAATGGTTAGTCCTTTATTTTTCGCAAAATTTAAGACTTCCAAAATTAGGCATTTATTCGCTCAACACTTCTCCTTTTCGTCATTTATTTTTTTTAGGTGATAGCTTTCACACCGTTATTTGCTAACGTGTAGCTCTTTTCACCAATGACTCCTTTTTTTTTTTTTTAGGGAATAGAATTTTTGCAGAAAATCATTTTTTAGTTAAGCATGAAAAATCAAAAACTCCACAAATTAAGTAAATTTCAGTTTTATTTTTCATCAACCAATTGATTCTTCTTTTCTCAAGGTAACGAATGACTCGATTTTATATGATAATTACAAGGCTTGGAAAGAGAGATTAAGGCTCAAAAAAAAAATTTTGGAATATACAATTTTTTTACCGGTTAAAACAATTTTTAGAAGCTTGTATATAGTTAATTTATTGGTGTTTATGGCCAGATCTAGAAATCTCAAAAATCAAAATACTATAAATATATATATATAATAAAAAAAAAAAATAAGGCAAATAACCAAATCAATCAAAACACACCAAAATTATTAAACAAACCACCCCCAAACTTGAAAATAAAACTGTCCTCAGTTTATAAAATAAAAAATAAAAATCAATGCAGAAAAGCAGAATACTCCCTGTTAAGAAAGTTGATGTCTGAGCCTAACGCCTTTTAGAATCTGCAAGAGAATAAATATACGAGGTACACACAAAAGAAAATAAAATATACTCGTAAGTATAACATAATTTTTAGATGCGCATCAAGAAAGTCCGAAGAGTCGCCTTACGCGCCATCAAAGTTTTTAAAAAAAAAAGCAAAACACTATATAAAAATTACATTAATACATAAATCGCGAATAGATGCGCGTCAAGAGATCAAGAAGAAACTCCTTAAGTGCCATCATTTAGCACGATTATTACACACGACGAAAGTAAAAATACAAGAGGTCCGTCATGGGTTATCAAAGGGAGAGGAATGAATCCACTTTTCGTTTTCTCCTTTGTAAAATCTTCTACCTGCACAATTTTAGCTAGAAGTGGATCTGGTTGAGGAACAAATTCATTGAGTTTTTGATTAGTTCTTGGTGTGGTTGCAACGACTATGATTCGTTTAGCACGCTCGGAAATAAAACCCTTTTTGGCGAGTAGTCGATGAAAGACGAGAAACCATCAAAGAAACCATTGACATTAAGCACTCCTATTGGTTTTTATGAACATTTAGCTGGCTCTGGTAACCACATGAAAAAGTTCCTCAAGGGTGCCAAAACCAGGAAGGGCGATAAAGGCGCCAGAATTATTTATCATGTGAGTTATGCGATCTTGCATATTCACAGATCTAAACTCATCTCCAATAGTTGACCCGGTGATTTTACTTTCAGCCAGAGGTTTTGGGATTACTCCCAATACTCTTACTCCTTCCATATAGGCAGAAGCAGCAGCTCGTCCCATTAATCCTAGACTTCCTCCTCCGTAAACTACATGAATGCATTTTTCTCTTAAAGTACGACCCAAGTTGTGTGCTGCTTCAGTAAAGCATGCATCTTTTCCATAACTAGCTCCACCAAAAATGCAGACTGTGCTAAATTTTTTTGTGGAAGATGATGACTCCATTTTTGAAAAGAATTTTTGATCGGCGTGTATATTTTGATCAAAATATACTCTCCATATTAAAAAAGATATTTTTGGGTTTTTTAAAAATTAACTAAATGCACTATATTTTAAACCAAACTATTTTATATAAGACTATTTTATATAAGACTATTTTTAACTAGACTATTTATATTAAGACTATTTATATTAAGACTATTTATATTAAGACTATTTATACTAGACTATTTATATTAAGACTATTTTTAATACTACTAGTTTTAAGAAAACTATTTTTATACTAGACTATTTTTAACTAGTGAAAATGAATAGAATTAAAATGAGTTGGGAATTTATAAAATCTAGGGGATTACGGGTTCATTAAATTAGGTATTTAATTAAGTATAGGAATTGATTTATATGGATATAAAAGAAAAAACGAATGTTTATCGAGTAATCAACTTTTCACCTCCGTACTTTCGTAATCAAAGATGTCTTAATCACTGTCACTTTTTTAAGATGTTGATAACAAGATTAACACTTGATAGATTGAAAAGATGTGTTTCCAATACACTTAACAATCAATCAAGGAGGTTTCACTAGTAGAAATAGGATATGATCAATCTCTATTTAAACCAATTAGTCCTTTCATTTCTCTAACTTGACTATTTTTAGGATAAACGATCGTTCATCGAGTAATCAACTTTTCACCTCCGTACTTTCGTAATCAAAGATGTCTTAATCACTTTCGCAATCTTAAGATGTTGATAACAAGATTAACATTTGATAGATTGAAAAGATATGTTTCCAATTCACTCAACAATCAATCAAGAAGGTTTCATTAGTAAAAATAGGATATGATCAATCTCTATTTAAACCAATTAGTCCTAAAAATAGTTTAAATCAATCAAATACTCAATATATAACCTAATAGAAATCCCCCTTCCCCTAGGAAGAAAGATTAGCTACTCATCGGTTTATACAAACTAAAATTATAATAGAAATAATGATATATATAATATATATATAAAAACTTTTAATTACTAGAACTTAATGACAATAGATAAAACTTACTTGAATATGATGAATCAAAGTGCAAGAAACAAACTTCAAAATATATCTTCAAACTTGTTTAAAGGTTACAAGCTTACAAAAATTGAAAGTAAAATACTAAGTGCTTATTGATCAAGCACTTTTCAATTACAAACTAAATGAAAGAAAAACTTTAAACTAAAAATGAAATACAAACTAAAATTGAAAGTTCTAAGGAAAATATATTGCTAAAGGAAAGGAGTATTTCTTAGCAAGAAGTTGAGGATTTCTTGGTAAGAATGTGGAGTGTTGGTATTTTTGCAATGGATGAACATGTCCTTTTATAGGTGATTTTCAAGAATACAATTGATTATTTAATTCAAAATATCTATTGTAATATCATTTTTTTAATTCTTTGTTCACACTTCACCCATGTCTTTGAATTTTCAGATTTTTGACCAAAAAAATATCTTGTAGTTGAGTTCACAAGTTGGTCAAAAGTGGACTAATTTTGCATGGCATCTGCTGAAAAACGGCGATGAAAAACGGCTCAGTTTGCCCCGTGTTGTGCGCCGTTTTGTGCTGACTCGGTCTCTTCCGGAATACGCGCGAGGACACGGCGCTAAATGCCGGCCGTGTGTGAAACGGCCCAAGACACGGCCTCTTTTGCGCCGTATGTGAAACGGTCGACAGAACACGGTCCATTTTGCGCCGTTTTGTATGGTCGTTTGTCCTGGAAAAATTCCCGTCGTTGGATTTGATCTTGTTTTCCGTCTTTTTTGATGCTTCATGTCGATGTCAGAAATAACCATTTTTAGCTCATGTTTGGACATATCTGTAAAATATATATTTTTAATCACAAATCAGTACAATTATGCCCGGAAAAATGAATATTTTGTATATGAATTTTAGATCAATTATGCACTAATCAAAGTCGGATTTTTCAGTGGCGGATAACGGTACTCCGTGACTATCAAAATTTAAGACTAAATGCACTATATTTTAAAAAAGATATTTTTTCAAAAATTTGATCAAAATATACTCTCCATCAAAATTTGATCGGTCAAAAACTTATCCTAAAAATAGGAGTTCTTGAGTCGCTCGCAAATATATACGAGGTAGAAGTAGTTTGTGGTGAGTTCTACCAAGGTCTTTTCTCTCGAGGATTGTCCAACAGGGCTTCGTATAATTTTTTTGTTACAAATTGCGAGAAATAAATACTAAAATAGATTATTGGGTTTTTAAATATTAATTAAATTAAAATGCACTATTTTTAATTTAAACTATTTTTAATAAGACTATTTTTATAAGACTATTTTTAACAAGACTATTTATACTAGACTATTTATATTAAGAATATTTATACTAGACTATTTATACTAGACTATTTATATTAAGACTATTTTTAACTAGACTATTTTTTAGTAGACTATTTATACTAGACTATTTATATTAAGACTATTTATATTAAGACTATTTTTAATACTACTAGTTTTAAGAAAACTATTTTTATACTAGACTATTTTTAACTAGTGAAAATGAATAGAATTAAAATGAGTTGGGAATTTATAAAATCTAGGGATTACGGGTTCATTAAATTAGGTTTTTAATTAAGTATAGGGATTGATTTACACGGATATAAAAGAAAAACGAATGTTTATCGAGTAATCAACTTTTCACCTCGTACTTTCGTAATCAAAGATGTCTTAACCACTTTCGCAATCTTAAGATGTTGATAACAAGATTAACACTTGATAGATTGAAGAGATATGTTTCCAATTCACTCAACAATCAATCAAGGAGATTTCATTAGTAGAAATAGGATATGATCAATCTCTATTTAAACCAATTAGTCCTTTTAATCAAAATAGTGTAAATCAATCAAATACTCAATATATAACCTAATAGAAATCCCCCTTCCCCTAGGAAGAAAGATTAGCTACTCATTGGTTTATACAAACTAAAATTATAATAGAAATAATTGATATACATAATATATATATATATATATATATATAAACTTTTAATTACTAGAACTTAATGACAATAGATAAAACTTATTTGAATATGATGAATCAAAGTGCAAGAAACAAACTTCAAAATATAACTTCAAACTTGTTTAAAGGTTACAAGCTTACCAAAATTGAAAGTAAAATACTAAGTGCTTATTGATCAAGCACTTTTCAATTACAAACTAAATGAAAGAAAAACTTCAAACCAAAAATAAAATACAAACTAAAATTGAAAGTTCTAAGGAAAATATATTGGTAAAGGAAAGGAGTATTTCTTAGCAAGAAGTTGAGGATTTCTTGGTAAGAATGTGGAGTGATTTTGCAATGGGTGAAGATGCCCTTTTATAGGTGATTTTCAAGAATACAATTGATTATTTAATTCAAAATATCTATTGTAATATCATTTTTAATTCTTTGTTCACACTTCACCCATGACTTTGATTTTTCAGATTTTTGACCATAAAAATATCTTGTGGTTGAGTTCACAAGTTGGTCAAAAATGGACTAATTTTGCATGGCATCTGTGAAAAACGGCGATGTAAAACGCCCGGTTGCCCCGTGTTGTGCGCCGTTTGTGGTGGCTCGGTCTTTTCCGGAATACGCGTGAGGACACGGCGCTAAATGCCGGCCGTGTGTGAAACGGCCCAAGACACGGCCTCTTTTGCGCCGTATGTGAAACGGTCGACAGAACACGGTCCATTTTGCGCCGTTTTGTATGGTCGTTTGTCCTGGAAAAATTCACTTCGTTGGATTTGATCTTGTTTTCCGTCTTTTTGATGCTTCATGTCGCAATCAGTAAAATAACCATTTTTAGCTCATGTTTGGACATATCTGTAAAATATATATTTTTAATCACAAATCGATAATTATGCCGGAAAAATGAATATTTTGTATATGAATTTTATATCAATTATGCACTAATCAAATACCCCACACTTAAATTCTTGCTATTCCCGAGCAAGACTCTTTATTAATCACACTCAAAATAAAAATTAAAATAAGACATAAAATAAAAAAAATAATACACACAAATTTAAGAAAAATAATTATATATAAAGATAAAAAGAGATCAAAATGCCATTAATACACAATAACCAACTTTATACAAGAGATAGAAATGAATCAAGATTCAAAATAAATCTACTAACGATTTTGAAGTTAAAACACGGTTTTTATTTTTGTAATTCCAAAATACAAGGTTTTCCACCCAAAAGGTTGATTATTTCTTTCCCACTCGTGACTTCACACGACTCCCTTTGATGGTTGCTCTCGATCACTCGTTTATTTTTCGACTCAATATGAAGAAGAATTTCATCGGCGTCATCAAATATTGTGATTTTCACAAAATTGAGTGTATTGAAATTCACCGCTAATTAATTCAAATCTGCTCATAAACTACATCCCTTTTAGTGATAGCTTTCACACCGTTATTTGCTAACGTGTAGCTCTTTTCACTAACACAATTTCTATCTCATTATTTTTCTTTCGTAAAAAGGTGATAGCTTTCACACCGTTATTTGCTAACGTGTAGCTCTTTTCACCAATTTTTCGAGACCAGCGACTACGCACCAACAATGGTTAGTCCTTTATTTTTCGCAAAATTTAAGACTTCCAAAATTAGGCATTTATTCTTTGCTCAACACTTCTCCTTTTCGTCATTTATTTTTTTAGGTGATAGCTTTCACACCGTTATTTGCTAACGTGTAGCTCTTTTCACCAATGACTCCTTTTTTTTTAGGGAATAGAATTTTTGCAGAAAATCATTTTTTAGTTAAGCATGAAAAATCAAAAACTCCACAAATTAAGTAAATTTCAGTTTTATTTTTCATCAACCAATTGATTCTTCTTTTCTCAAGGTAACGAATGACTCGATTTTATATGATAATTACAAGGCTTGGAAAGAGAGATTAAGGCTCAAAAAAAAAAAAAAAAATTTTGGAATATACAATTTTTTTTACCGGTTAAAACGATTTTAGAAGCTTGTATATAGTTAATTTATTGGTGTTTATGGCCAGATCTAGAAATCTCACAAATCAAAATACTATATATATATATATATACTAAAAAAAAAATTTAAGGCAAATAAAAACACACCAAAATACTAACACACTAAAACATACTACAACAAACCACCCCCAAACTTGAAAATAAAAGCTGTCTCGCTTTTAAAAATAAAATAAAAATAAAAATCAATGCGTAAAAGCGAATACTCCTGTTAAGAAAGTTGATGTCTGAGCCTAACGCCTTTTAGAATCTGCAAGAGAATAAATATACGAGGCACACACAAAAGAAAATAAAATATACTCGTAAGTATAACATAATTTTTTTAGATGCGCATCAAGAAAGTCCGAAGAGTCGCCTTACGCTGCCATCAAAGTTTTTTTAAAAAAAAAAAAAAAAAAAAAAAAAAAAATATTGTTTAAATTTTTGATGGAGAGTATATTTTAGAATGCAGACTGTGCTAAATTTTAGGGTTAATTTAGTTAATTTTTAAAAACCCAAAAATATCTTTTTTAATATTTTAGTATTTATTTCTCGCAATTTGTAACAAAAAATTATACGAAGCCCTGTTGGACAATCCTCGAGAGAAAAGACCTTGGTAGAACTTACCACAAACTACTTCTACCTCGTATATATTTGCGAGCGACTCAAGAACTCCTATTTTTAGTATAAGTTTTTGGCCGATCAAATTTTGGCGCCGTTGGGATTGTTTTAGGCCAAATATAATTTTTCCGTCGGTCAAGTGGCGGATAACGGTACTCCGTGACTATCAAAGTCGGATTTTTCAGCTTTCCCGAACAAGCGATATTTGTATATATTTTTTTAATTATTTTCATTGTCTTTTTTTTTGTTTTTTTATCATGGATGAAACATTGTTTAAAATTGAAAAAGATTTCCCTTTCTAAGCAAAAATGCAATTTTAAAAATTTACAAGACAAGGCTTGAAAGGATGAGGTTGCTTAATAAAAGCATACCTTTTGATATAAGATTCATTATCGAAGCCAAAGTAAGAATAGAAGGTGAATTCTATTGAGTAGTTGAAGCACAATCAAACAAAATCACAAACTTGTTAAGCAATTTTTACCTTCTTTTTCTTCTATAAATAAACATTGCGCTTGTTTCTTTTATTCATCCCTCAAACTTGTACTTTTCTCTTTTTCTCTCTAAATTAATTTCTTTTCAAAAATGGAGTCATCATCTTCCACAAAAAATTTAGCACGATCTGCATTTTGGTGGAGCTAGTTATGGAAAAGATGCATGCTTTATCAAGCAAAGACACAACTTGGGTCGTACTTTAAGAGAAAAATGCATTCATGTAGTTTACGGAGGAGGAAGTCTAGGATTAATGGGACGAGTCGTACGCCTATATGGAAGGAGTAAGAGTATTGGGAGTAATCCCAAAACCTCCGGGTGAAAGTAAAATCACCGGTCAACTATTGGAGATGAGTTTAGATCTGTGAATATGCAAGATCGCATAACTCACATGATAAATAATTCTGGCGCCTTTATCGCCCTTCCCGGTGGTTTTGGCACCCTTGAGGAACTTTTTCATGTGGTTACCAGAGCCCAGCTAAATGTTCATAAAAAACCAATAGGAGTGCTTAATGTCAATGGTTTCTTTGATGGTTTACTGTCTTTCATCGACTACTCTGCCAAAAAGGGTTTTATTTCCGAGCGTGCTAAACGAATCATAGTCGTTGCAACCACACCAGAAGAACTAATCAAAAACTCAATGAATTTGTTCCTCAACCAGATCCGGCTCTAGCTAAAATTATGCAGGTAGAAGATTTTACTGATGAGAAAGCGAAAAGTGGATTCATTCCTCTCCCTTTGATAACCCATGACGGACCTCTTGTATTTTTACTTTACATCGTGTGTAATAATCGTGCTAAATGATGGCGGCTTAAGGAGTTTCTTCTTGATCTCTTGACGCGCATCTATTCGCGATTTATGTATTCTTGTAATTTTTATTTCGTGTTTTGCTTTTTTTTTTTTAAAAAACTTTGATGGCGGCGTAAGGCGACTCTTCGGACTTTCTTGATGCGCATCTAAAAATTATGTTATACTTACGAGTATATTTTATTTTCTTTTGTGTGTACCTCGTATATTTATTCTCTTGCAGATTCTAAAAGGCGTTAGGCTCGGACATCATCTTTCTTAACAGGAGTATTCTGCTTTTCGCATTGATTTTTATTTTTATTTTATAAACCGAGACGCTTTATTTTCAAGTTTGGGGTGGTTTGTTGTAGTATGTTTTAGTGTGTTAGTATTTTGGTGTTTTTATTTGCCTTAAATTTTTTTTTAGTATATATATATATATATATATATATATATATATATATATATATAGTATTTTGATTTGTGAGATTTCTAGATCTGCCATAAACACCAATAAATTAACTATATACAAGCTTCTAAAATTGTTTTAACCGTAAAAATTGTATATTCCAAAAACTTTTTGAGCCTTAATCTCTCTTTCCAAGCCTTGTAATTATCATATAAAATCGAGTCATTCGTTACCTTGAGAAAAGAAGAATCAATTGGTTGATGAAAAATAAAATCAAATTTACTTAATTTGTGGAGTTTTGATTTTTCATGCTTAACTAAAAATGATTTTCGCAAAAATTCTATTCCCTAAAAAAAAAAAAGGAGTCATTGGTGAAAAGAGCTACACGTTAGCAAATAACGGTGAAAGCTATCACCTAAAAAAATAAATGACGAAAAGGAGAAGTGTTGAGCGACAGCATGCCTAATTTTGGAAGTCTTAAATTTTGCGAAAAATAAAGGACTAACCATTGTTGGTGCGTAGCCGTCTCGAAAAATTGGTGAAAAGAGCTACACGTTAGCAAATAACGGTGTGAAAGCTATCACCTTTTACGAAAGAAAAATAATGAGATAGAAATTGTGTTAGTGAAAAGAGCTACACGTTAGCAAATAACGGTGTGAAAGCTATCACTAAAAGGGATGTAGTTTATGAGCGATTTGAATTAATTAGCGGTGAATTTCAATACACTCAATTTTGTGAAAATCAAAATATTTGATGACGCCGATGAAATTCTTCTTCATATTGAGTCGAAAAATAAACGAGTGATCGAGAGCAACCATTAAAGGGAGTCGTGTGAAGTCACGAGTGGGAAAGAAATAATCAACCTTTAGGGGGGGAAACCTTGCATTTTGGAATTACAAAAATAAAAACCGTGTTTTAACTTCAAAATCGTTAGTAGATTTATTTTGAATCTTGATTGATTTTCTATCTCGTATAAAGTTGGTTATTGTGTATTAATGGCATTTTGATCTCTTTTTATCTTTATATATAATTATTTTTCTTAAATTTGTGTGTATTATTTTTTATTTTTTATTTTGTGTCTTATTTTAATTTTTATTTTGTGTGTGATTAATTAAGAGTCTTGCTCGGGACTAGCAAGAATTTAAGTGTGGGGTATTTGATTAGTGCATAATTGATCTAAAATTCATATACAAAATATTCATTTTTCCGGGCATAATTGTACTGATTTGTGATTAAAAATATATATTTTACAGATATGTCCAAACATGAGCTAAAAATGGTTATTTCTGATTCGACATGAAGCATCAAAAAGAACGGAAAACAAGATCAAATCCAACGACGGGAATTTTTCGGGACAAGCGACCATACAAAGCGGCGCAAAATGGACCGTGTTGTCGGCCGTTTCACATACGGCGCAAAAGAGGCCGTGTCTTGGGCCGTTTCACACACGGCCGGCATTTAGCGCCGTGTCCTCGCGCGTATTCGGAAGAGACCGAGTCGGCACAAAGCGGCGCACAACACGGGCAACCGAGCCGTTTTCATCGCCGTTTTCACAGATGCCATGCAAAATTAGTCCACATTTGACCAACTAGTGAACTCAACTAAAAGAAATTTAATTGGTCAAAAATCTGAAAATACAAAGACATGGGTGAAGTGTGAACAAAGAATTAAAAAAATGATATTACAATAGATATTTTGAATTAAATAATCAATTGTATTCTTGAAAATCACCTATAAAAGGACATGTTCATCCATTGCAAAAATACCAACACACATTCTAACCAAGAAATCCTCAACTTCTTGCTAAGAAATACTCCTTTCCTTTAGCAATATATTTTTCTTAGAATTTTCAATTTTAGTTTGTATTTTATTTTTGGTTTGAAGTTTTTCTTTCATTTAGTTTGTAATTGAAAAGTGCTTGATCAATAAGCACTTAGTATTTTACTTAGTGTTTTACTTTCAAATTTTGTAAGCTTGTAACCTTTAAACAAGTTTGAAGTTATATTTTGAAGTTTGTTTCTTGCACTTTGATTCATCATATTCAAGTAAGTTTTATCTATTGTCATTAAGTTCTAGTAATTAAAAGTTTCTATATATATTATATATATAAATTATTTCTATTATAATTTTAGTTTGTATAAACCAATGAGTAGCTAATCTTTCTTCCTAGGGGAAGGGGGATTTCTATTAGGTTATATATTGAGTATTTGATTGATTTAAACTATTTTTAGGACTAATTGGTTTAAATAGAGATTGATCATATCCTATTTTTACTAATGAAACCTTCTTGATTGATTGTTGAGTGAATTGGAAACATATCTTTTCAATCTATCAAATGTTAATCTTGTTATCAACATCTTAAGATTGCGAAAGTGGTTAAGACATCTTTGATTACGAAAGTGAGGTGAAAAGTTGATTACTCGATGAGCGATCGTTTATCCTAAAAATAGTCAAGTTAGAGAAATGAAAGGACTAATTGGTTTAAATAGAGATTGATCATATCCTATTTCTACTAGTGAAACCTCCTTGATTGATTGTTAAGTGTATTGGAAACACATCTTTTCAATCTATCAAGTGTTAATCTTGTTATCAACATCTTAAAAAAGTGACGATTAAGACATCTTTGATTACGAAAGTACGGAGGTGAAAAGTTGATTACTCGATAAATATTCATTTTTCTTTTATATCCATATAAATCAATTCCTATACTTAATTAAATACCTAATTTAATGAACCCGTAATCCCCTAGATTTTATAAATTCCCAACTCATTTTAATTCTATTCATTTTCACTAGTTAAAAATAGTCTAGTATAAAAATAGTTTTCTTAAAACTAGTAGTATTAAAAATAGTCTTAATATAAATAGTCTTAATATAAATAGTCTAGTATAAATAGTCTTAATATAAATAGTCTTAATATAAATAGTCTAGTTAAAAATAGTCTAGTTAAAAATAGTCTTATAAAAATAGTCTTATATAAAATAGTCTTATTAAAAATAGTTTAGTTTAAAATATAGTGCATTTTAATTTAGTTAATTTTTAAAACCCAAAAATATCTTTTTAATATTTTAGTATTTATTTCTAAATTTGTAACAAAAATTATACTGTTGGACAATCCTCGAGAGAAAAGACCTTGGTAGAACTTACCACAAACTACTTCTACCTCGTATATATTTGCGAGCGACTCAAGAACTCCTATTTTTAGGATAAGTTTTTGAGCCGATCAAATTCTACTTCTACCTTGGTACAATTAAGTATAGTTTGTGGTGAGTTCTACCAAGGTCTTTTCTCTCGAGGATTGTCCAACAGGGCTTCGTATAATTTTTTGTTACAAATTGCGAGAAATAAATACTAAAATATTAAAAAAGATATTTTTGGGTTTTTTAAAAATTAACTAAATGCACTATATTTTAAACCAAACTATTTTATATAAGACTATTTTATATAAGACTATTTTATATAAGACTATTTTTAACTAGACTATTTTTAACTAGACTATTTATATTAAGACTATTTATATTAAGACTATTTATATTAAGACTATTTATACTAGACTATTTATATTAAGACTATTTTTAATACTACTAGTTTTAAGAAAAGTATTTTTATACTAGGCTATTTTTAACTAGTGAAAATGAATAGAATTAAAATGAGTTGGGAATTTATAAAATCTAGGGGATTACGGGTTCATTAAATTAGGTATTTAATTAAGTATAGGAATTGATTTATATGGATATAAAAGAAAAATGAATATTTATCGAGTAATCAACTTTTCACCTCCGTACTTTCGTAATCAAAGATGTCTTAATCGTCACTTTTTTAAGATGTTGATAACAAGATTAACACTTGATAGATTGAAAAGATGTGTTTCCAATACACTTAACAATCAATCAAGGAGGTTTCACTAGTAGAAATAGGATATGATCAATCTCTATTTAAACCAATTAGTCCTTTCATTTCTCTAACTTGACTATTTTTAGGATAAACGATCGTTCATCGAGTAATCAACTTTTCACCTCCGTACTTTCGTAATCAAAGATGTCTTAACCACTTTCGCAATCTTAAGATGTTGATAACAAGATTAACATTTGATAGATTGAAAAGATATGTTTCCAATTCACTCAACAATCAATCAAGAAGGTTTCATTAGTAAAAATAGGATATGATCAATCTCTATTTAAACCAATTAGTCCTAAAATAGTTTAAATCAATCAAATACTCAATATATAACCTAATAGAAATCCCCTTCCCCTAGGAAGAAAGATTAGCTACTCATCGGTTTATACATACTAAAATTATAATAGAAATAATTGATATATATAATATATATATATAGAAACTTTTAATTACTAGAACTTAATGACAATAGATAAAACTTACTTGAATATGATGAATCAAAGTGCAAGAAACAAACTTCAAAATATAACTTCAAACTTGTTTAAAGGTTACAAGCTTACAAAATTTGAAAGTAAAACACTAAGTAAAATACTAAGTGCTTATTGATCAAGCACTTTTCAATTACAAACTAAATGAAAGAAAAACTTCAAACCAAAAATAAAATACAAACTAAAATTGAAAATTCTAAGAAAATATATTGCTAAAGGAAAGGAGTTTTTGTTAGCTAGAAGTTGAGGATTTCTTGGTTAGAATGTGTGTTGGTATTTTTGCAATGGATGAACTTGTCCTTTTATTGGTGATTTTCTAGAATACAATTGATTATTTAATTCAAAATATCTATTGTAATATCATTTTTTTAATTCTTTGTTCACACTTCACCCATGTCTTTGAATTTTCAGATTTTTGACCAAAAATATCTTGTAGTTGAGTTCACAAGTTGGTCAAAAGTGGACTAATTTTGCATGGCATCTCCGAAAACGGCGATGAAAACGGCTCGGTTGCCCCGTGTTGTGCGCCGTTTTGTGCTGACTCGGTCTCTTCCGGAATACGCGCGAGGACACGGCGCTAAATGCCGGCCGTGTGTGAAACTGCCCAAGAAACGGCCTCTTTTGAGCCGTATGTGAAACGGTCGACAGAAGAGGGTCCATTTTGAGCCGCTTTGTATGGTCGTTTGTCCTGTAAAAATTCCCGTCGTTGGATTTGATCTTGTTTTCCGTCATTTTTGATGCTTCATGTCATTAATCTGTATTATAACTATTTTTAGCTCATGTTTGGACATATCTGTAAAATTTATATTTTTAATCACAAATCGACAATTATGCCGGAAAAATGAATATTTTGTATATGAATTTTAGATCAATTATGCACTAATCAAATACCCCACACTTAAATTCTTGCTAGTCCCGAGCAAGACTCTTTATTAATCACACACAAAATAAAAATTAAAATAAGACATAAAATAAAAATAAAAATAATACACACAAATTTAAGAAAAATAATTATATATAAAGATAAAAAGAGATCAAAATGCCATTAATACACAATAACCAACTTTATACAAGAGATAGAAATGAATCAAGATTCAAAATAAATCTACTAACGATTTTGAAGTTAAAACACGGTTTTTATTTTTGTAATTCCAAAATACAAGGTTTTCCACCCAAAAGGTTGATTATTTCTTTCCCACTCGTGACTTCACACGACTCCCTTTAATGGTTGCTCTCGATCACTCGTTTATTTTTCGACTCAATATGAAGAAGAATTTCATCGGCGTCATCAAATATTGTGATTTTCACAAAATTGAGTGTATTGAAATTCATTGCTAATTAATTCAAATCTGCTCATAAACTACATCCCTTTTAGTGATAGCTTTCACACCGTTATTTGCTAACGTGTAGCTCTTTTCACTAACACAATTTCTATCTCATTATTTTCTTTCGTAAAAGGTGATAGCTTTCACACCGTTATTTGCTAACATGTAGCTCTTTTCACCAATTTTTCGAGACTAGCCTACGCACCAACAATGGTTAGTCCTTTATTTTTCGCAAAATTTAAGACTTCCAAAATTAGCATTTATTCGCTCAACACTTCTCCTTTTCGTCATTTATTTTTTTAGGTGATAGCTTTCACACCGTTATTTGCTAACGTGTAGCTCTTTTCACCAATGACTCCTTTTTTTTTTTTTAGGGAATAGAATTTTTGCAGAAAATCATTTTTAGTTAAGCATGAAAAATCAAAAACTCCACAAATTAAGTAAATTTCAGTTTTATTTTTCATCAACCAATTGATTCTTCTTTTCTCAAGGTAACGAATGACTCGATTTTATATGATAATTACAAGGCTTGGAAAGAGAGATTAAGGCTCAAAAAAATTTTGGAATATACAATTTTTTTACCGGTTAAAACAATTTTTAGAAGCTTGTATATAGTTAATTTATTGGTGTTTATGGCCAGATCTAGAAATCTCAAAAATCAAAATACTATAAATATATATATATAATAAAAAAAAAAATAAGGAAAATAACCAAATCAATCAAAACACACCAAAATTATTAAACAAACCACCCCCAAACTTGAAAATAAAGCGTCTCGTTTATAAAATAAAAAATAAAAATCAATGCAGAAAAGCAGAATACTCCCTGTTAAGAAAGATGATGTCTGAGCCTAACGCCTTTTAGAATCTGCAAGAGAATAAATATACGAGGTACACACAAAAGAAAATAAAATATACTCGTAAGTATAACATAATTTTTTAGATGCGCATCAAGAAAGTCCGAAGAGTCGCCTTACGCTGCCATCAAAGTTTTTTAAAAAAAAAAAGCAAAACACGAAATAAAAATTACAGTAATACATAAATCGCGAATAGATGCGCGTCAAGAGATCAAGAAGAAACTCCTTAAGCTGCCATCATTTAGCACGATTATTACACACGACAGAAAGTAAAAATACAAGAGGTCCGTCATGGGTTATCAAAGGGAGAGGAATGAATCCACTTTTCGTTTTCTCACTGTAAAATCTTCTACCCAGACAATTTTAGCTAGAGCTGGATCTGGTTGAGGAACAAATTCATTGAGTTTTTTGATTAGTTCTTCTGGTGTGGTTGCAACGACTATGATTCGTTTAGCACGCTCGGAAATAAAACCCTTTTTGGCAGAGTAGTCGATGAAAGACAGTAAACCATCAAAGAAACCATTGACATTAAGCACTCCTATTGGTTTTTTATGAACATTTAGCTGGGCTCTGGTAACCACATGAAAAAGTTCCTCAAGGGTGCCAAAACCACCGGGAAGGGCGATAAAGGCGCCAGAATTATTTATCATGTGAGTTATGCGATCTTGCATATTCACAGATCTAAACTCATCTCCAATAGTTGACCCGGTGATTTTACTTTCAGCCAGAGGTTTTGGGATTACTCCCAATACTCTTACTCCTTCCATATAGGCGTACGGCACTCGTCCCATTAATCCTAGACTTCCTCCTCCGTAAACTACATGAATGCATTTTTCTCTTAAAGTACGACCCAAGTTGTGTGCTGCTTCAGTAAAGCATGCATCTTTTCCATAACTAGCTCCACCAAAAATGCAGACTGTGCTAAATTTTTTTGTGGAAGATGATGACTCCATTTTTGAAAAGAAATTAATTTAGAGAGAAAAAGAGAAAAGTACAAGTTTGAGGGATGAATAAAAGAAACAAGCGCAATGTTTATTTATAGAAGAAAAAGAAGGTAAAAATTGCTTAACAAGTTTGTGATTTTGTTTGATTGTGCTTCAACTACTCAATAGAATTCACCTTCTATTCTTACTTTGGCTTCGATAATGAATCTTATATCAAAAGGTATGCTTTTATTCGTAAGCAACCTCATCCTTTCAAGCCTTGTCTTGTAAATTTTTAAAATTGCATTTTTGCTTAGAAAGGGAAATCTTTTTTCAATTTTAAACAATGTTTCATCCATGATAAAAAAAACAAAAATAAAAAGACAATGAAAATAATTAAAAAAAAATATATACAAATATCAGTTGTTCTGGGAAACTGAAAAATCCGACTTTGATAGTCACGGAGTACCGTTATCCGCCACTTGACCGGACAGAAAAATTATATTTGGCCTAAAACAATCCCCGGCAACGGCGCCAAAATTTGATCGGCCAAAAAACTTATCCTAAAAATAGGAGTTCTTGAGTCGCTCGCAAATATATACGAGGTAGAAGTAGTTTGTGGTGAGTTCTACCAAGGTCTTTTCTCTCGAGGATTGTCCAACAGGGCTTCGTATAATTTTTTGTTACAAATTGCGAGAAATAAATACTAAAATATTAAAAAAGATATTTTTGGGTTTTTTAAAAATTAACTAAATGCACTATATTTTAAACCAAACTATTTTATATAAGACTATTTTATATAAGACTATTTTATATAAGACTATTTTTAACTAGACTATTTTTAACTAGACTATTTATATTAAGACTATTTATATTAAGACTATTTATATTAAGACTATTTATACTAGACTATTTATATTAAGACTATTTTTAATACTACTAGTTTTAAGAAAACTATTTTTATACTAGGCTATTTTTAACTAGTGAAAATGAATAGAATTAAAATGAGTTGGGAATTTATAAAATCTAGGGGATTACGGGTTCATTAAATTAGGTATTTAATTAAGTATAGGAATTGATTTATATGGATATAAAAGAAACAATGAATATTTATCGAGTAATCAAATTTTCACCTCCGTACTTTCGTAATCAAAGATGTCTTAATCGTCACTTTTTTAAGATGTTGATAACAAGATTAACACTTGATAGATTGAAAAGATGTGTTTCCAATACACTTAACAATCAATCAAGGAGGTTTCACTAGTAGAAATAGGATATGATCAATCTCTATTTAAACCAATTAGTCCTTTCATTTCTCTAACTTGACTATTTTTAGGATAAACGATCGTTCATCGAGTAATCAACTTTTCACCTCCGTACTTTCGTAATCAAAGATGTCTTAACCACTTTCGCAATCTTAAGATGTTGATAACAAGATTAACATTTGATAGATTGAAAAGATATGTTTCCAATTCACTCAACAATCAATCAAGAAGGTTTCATTAGTAAAAATAGGATATGATCAATCTCTATTTAAACCAATTAGTCCTAAAAATAGTTTAAATCAATCAAATACTCAATATATAACCTAATAGAAATCCCCCTTCCCCTAGGAAGAAAGATTAGCTACTCATCGGTTTATACATACTAAAATTATAATAGAAATAATTGATATATATAATATATATATAGAAACTTTTAATTACTAGAACTTAATGACAATAGATAAACCTTACTTGAATATGATGAATCAAAGTGCAAGAAACAAACTTCAAAATATAACTTCAAACTTGTTTAAAGGTTACAAGCTTACAAAATTTGAAAGTAAAACACTAAGTAAAATACTAAGTGCTTATTGATCAAGCACTTTTCAATTACAAACTAAATGAAAGAAAAACTTCAAACCAAAAATAAAATACAAACTAAAATTGAAAATTCTAAGAAAAATATATTGCTAAAGGAAAGGAGTATTTCTTAGCAAGAAGTTGAGGATTTCTTGGTTAGAATGTGTGTTGGTATTTTTGCAATGGATGAACATGTCCTTTTATAGGTGATTTTCAAGAATACAATTGATTATTTAATTCAAAATATCTATTGTAATATCATTTTTTTAATTCTTTGTTCACACTTCACCCATGTCTTTGAATTTTCAGATTTTTGACCAAAAAATATCTTGTAGTTGAGTTCACAAGTTGGTCAAAAGTGGACTAATTTTGCATGGCATCTGTGAAAACGGCGATGAAAACGGCTCGGTTGCCGTGTTGTGCGCCGTTTTGTGCTGACTCGGTCTCTTCCGGAATACGCGCGAGGACACGGCGCTAAATGCCGGCCGTGTGTGAAACGGCCCAAGACACGGCCTCTTTTGCGCCGTATGTGAAACGGTCGACAGAACACGGTCCATTTTGCGCCGTTTTGTATGGTCGTTTGTCCTGGAAAAATTCCCGTCGTTGGATTTGATCTTGTTTTCCGTCTTTTTTGATGCTTCATGTCAGTAATCTGTAAAATAACCATTTTTAGCTCATGTTTGGACATATCTGTAAAATATATATTTTTAATCACAAATCAGTACAATTATGCCCGGAAAAATGAATATTTTGTATATGAATTTTAGATCAATTATGCACTAATCAGGGGTTATTTTGTTTAATCACACACAAGATTCATTTTTAACTAGTGAAAATGAATAGAATTAAAATGAGTTGGGAATTTATAAAATCTAGGGGATTACGGGTTCATTAAATTAGGTATTTAATTAAGTATAGGAATTGATTTATATGGATATAAAAGAAAAAATGAATGTTTATCGAGTAATCAACTTTTCACCTCCGTACTTTCGTAATCAAAGATGTCTTAATCGCTGTCACTTTTTTAAGATGTTGATAACAAGATTAACACTTGATAGATTGAAAACATGTGTTTCCAATACACTTAACAATCAATCAAGGAGGTTTCACTAGTAGAAATAGGATATGATCAATCACTATTTAAACCAATTAGTCCTTTCATTTCTCTAACTTGACTATTTTTAGGATAAACGATCGTTCATCGAGTAATCAACTTTTCACCTCCGTACTTTCGTAATCAAAGATGTCTTAACCACTTTCGCAATCTTAAGATGTTGATAACAAGATTAACATTTGATAGATTGAAAAGATATGTTTTCAATTCACTCAACAATCAATCAAGAAGGTTTCATTAGTAAAAATAGGATATGATCAATCTCTATTTAAACCAATTAGTCCTAAAAATAGTTTAAATCAATCAAATACTCAATATATAAACTAATAGAAATCCCCCTTCCCCTAGGAAGAAAGATTAGCTACTCATTGGTTTATACAAACTAAAATTATAATAGAAATAATTGATATATATAATATATATATATAGAAACTTTTAATTACTAGAACTTAATGACAATAGATAAAACTTACTTGAATATGATGAATCAAAGTGCAAGAAACAAACTTCAAAATATATCTTCAAACTTGTTTAAAGGTTACAAGCTTACAAAAATTGAAAGTAAAATACTAAGTGCTTATTGATCAAGCACTTTTCAATTACAAACTAAATGAAAGAAAAACTTTAAACTAAAAATGAAATACAAACTAAAATTGAAAGTTCTAAGGAAAATATATTGCTAAAGGAAAGGAGTATTTCTTAGCAAGAAGTTGAGGATTTCTTGGTAAGAATGTGGAGTGTTGATTTTTGCAATGGATGAACATGTCCTTTTATAGGTGATTTTCAAGAATACAATTGATTATTTAATTCAAAATATCTATTGTAATATCATTTTTTTAATTCTTTGTTCACACTTCACCCATGTCTTTGAATTTTCAGATTTTTGACCAAAAAAATATCTTGTGGTTGATTTCACAAGTTGGTCAAAAGTGGACTAATTTTGCATGGCATCTGCTGAAACACGGCGATGAAAAACGGCCCAGTTTGCCCCGTGTTTGTGCGCCGTTTTGTGGTGACTCGGTCTCTTCCGGAATACGCGCGAGGACACGGCGCTAAATGCCGGCCGTGTGTGAAACGGCCCAAGACACGGCCTCTTTTGCGCCGTATGTGAAACGGCCGACAGAACACGGTCCATTTTGCGCCGTTTTGTATGGTCGTTTGTCCTGGAAAAATTCCCGTCGTTGGATTTGATCTTGTTTTCCGTCCTTTTTGATGCTTCATGTCAGTAATCTGTAAAATAACCATTTTTAGCTCATGTTTGGACATATCTGTAAAATATATATTTTTAATCACAAATCAGTACAATTATGCCCGGAAAAATGAATATTTTGTATATGAATTTTAGATCAATTATGCACCAATCAAATACCCCACACTTAAATTCTTGCTAGTCCCGAGCAAGACTCATTATTAATCACACACAAAATAAAAATTAAAATAAGACACAAAATAAAAAATAAAAAATAATACACACAAATTTAAGAAAAATAATTATATATAAAGATAAAAAGAGATCAAAATGCCATTAATACACAATAACCAACTTTAAACACAAGATACAAAAGAATCAAGATTCAAAATAAATCTACTAACGATTTTGAAGTTAAAACACGGTTTTTATTTTTGTAATTCCAAAATACAAGGTTTTCCACCCAAAAGGTTGATTATTTCTTTCCCACTCGTGACTTCACACGACTCCCTTTGATGGTTGCTCTCGATCACTCGTTTATTTTTCGACTCAATATGAAGAAGAATTTCATCGGCGTCATCAAATATTGTGATTTTCACAAAATTGAGTGTATTGAAATTCAGCTGCTAATTAATTCAAATCTGCTCATAAACTACATCCCTTTTAGTGATAGCTTTCACACCGTTATTTGCTAACGTGTAGCTCTTTTCACTAACACAATTTCTATCTCATTATTATCTTTCGTAAAAAGGTGATAGCTTTCACACCGTTATTTGCTAACGTGTAGCTCTTTTCACCAATTTTTCTGAGACGGCAGCTACGCACCAACAATGGTTAGTCCTTTATTTTTCGCAAAATTTAAGACTTCCGAAATTAGGCAAATTTATTCGCTCAACACTTCTCCTTTTCGTCATTTATTTATTTTAGGTGATAGCTTTCACACCGTTATTTGCTAACGTGTAGCTCTTTTCACCAATGACTCCTTTTTTTTTTTTTAGGGAATAGAATTTTTGCAGAAAATCATTTATTAGTTAAGCATGAAAATTCAAAAACTCCACAAATTAAGTAAATTTCAGTTCTATTTTTCATCAACTGACTGATTCTTCTTTTCTCAAGGTAACGAATGACTCGATTTTATATGATAACTACAAGGTTTGGAAAGAGAGATTAAGGCACAAATTTTTTTTGGAATATACAATTTTTTTACCGGTTAAAACAATTTTAGAAGCTTGTATATAGTTAATTTATTGGTGTTTATGGCCAGATCTAGAAATCTCACAAATCAAAATACTATATATATATATATATATATACTAAAAAAAAATTTAAGGCAAATAAAAACACACCAAAATACTAACACACTAAAACATACTACAACAAACCACCCCCAAACTTGAAAATAAAACTGTCCTCAGTTTATAAAATAAAAAATAAAAATCAATGCGAAAAGCGAGAATACTCCTGTTAAGAAAGTTGATGTCCGAGCCTAACGCCTTTTAGAATGCAAGAGAATAAATATACGAGGCACACACAAAAGAAAATAAAATATACTCGTAAGTATAACATAATTTTTAGATGCGCATCAAGAAAGTCCAAGCGTCGCCTTTACGCCGCCATCAAAGTTTTTATAAAAGCAAAACACGAAATAAAAATTACAAAGAATACATAAATCGCGAATAGATGCGCGTCAAGAGATCAAGAAGAAACTCCTTAAGCTGCCATCATTTAGCACGATTATTACACACGACAGAAAGTAAAAATACAAGAGGTCCGTCATGGGTTATCAAAGGGAGAGGAATGAATCTACTTTTCGTTTTCTCACTGTAAAATCTTCTACCCAGACAATTTTAGCAAGATTTGGATCTGGTTGAGGAACAAATTCATTGAGTTTTTTGATTAGTTCTTCTGGTGTTGTTGCAACGACTATGATTCGTTTTGCACGCTCGGAAATAAAACCCTTTTCGGCAGAGTAGTCGATGAAAGACAGTAAACCATCAAAGAAACCATTGACATTAAGCACTCCTATTGGTTTTTGATGAATATTTAGCTGGGCTCTGGTAACCACATGAAAAAGTTCCTCAAGGGTGCCAAAACCACCGGGAAGGGCGATAAAGGCGCCAGAATTATTTATCATGTGAGTTATGCGATCTTGCATATTCACAGATCTAAACTCATCTCCAATAGTTGACCCGGTGATTTTACTTTCGGCCCGGAGGTTTTGGGATTACTCCCAATACTCTTACTCCTTCCATATAGGCGAAGGAAGCACTCGTCCCATTAATCCTAGACTTCCTCCTCCGTAAACTACATGAATGCATTTTTCTCCTAAAGTACGACCCAAGTCGTGGGCTGCTTCAGTGAAGCATGCCTCTTTTCCAGAACTAGATCCACCAAAAATGCAGACTGTGTAAAATTTTTTTGTGGAAGATGATGACTCCATTTTTGAAAAGAAATTTATTTAGAGAGAAAAAGAGAAAAGTACAAGTTTGAGGGATGAATAAAAGAAACAAGCACAAAGGTTATTTATAGAAGAAAAAATGAGGAAAAATTGTTTAACAAGTTTGTGATTGCGTTTGATTGTGCTTCAATTACTCAATAGAATAATGAAAGCTTTTATCGCGTATCACATTTTTTATTCAGAAAATCTCACCACACGACAAAAATAAAAGATACTTACGCGTATGTACAGTAGTTGTGATTGTGGCTCACATCTTCCTCTGATTTTACTTTCAGAAACGGCCTAAACGCCTTCTATGAGTCGGGGAGAAGCTTCCCATCCAATTTTCTTACAAATTGGCAAACAGGGTCTTTTAACGCCGATTCCCAAGACGTTGTTCATATTCGTTTGAATTTATTCCACAAACATTGAATTCCGTAATACACAAGTCCACTAGGATGCGTGTCAAGAGAAATTTCGATATTATCTAAATTCTCCTTATTCGGACCATCATTAATGAACCGAATTTTATCTTCTCTGTTTGTAGATGGAATTCCTAAAGATCGACATTTTGCATTACGGTTCCATCTAGCACATTTATAGCAAACGGCTAGAATCTTTGCTCGTCGTTTCTTGGCATATGAACTTTTTCCAAGCCACAGTAAGAATCTAGTTGCAGTTTCTGTGAAATCACCATCTATTCTTACTTTGGCTTCGATAATGAATCTTATGTCAAAAGGTATGCTTTTATTCGTAAGCAACCTCATCCTTTCAAGCCTTGTCTTGTAAATTTTTAAAATTGC